>JABSSZ010000511.1:0-14377 GCA_013755755.1 Fusarium sp. NRRL 25184 | reverse complement strand
TAGGTTTAGCGGCCTAAAGTTAAAAACTGTTGGCATAGGTGGTGTAAAAGGGTTAAGTTACCACGGGATACAGCATGTGACGTCTCAAGAAGTCAGCTAAAATTAGTAAACCATTAATATAAATAGGGGGCTTAAAGAGATATATTAGTGTCAAAGCCTGCCGCGAATTATATATCCCTAATGACATAACAACCCATGGCCGAGTAATGCGTTGCAAGAAATTAACTTAGTAGATAGAGTAATCGCGAGCGGGGGTTAACTGTGGGCCATCGCGCTATAGCAATAACTAGTGGGAAGTTTAGCAGGCAGTCTCGACTCGCACTAGAACCCGCACGGGTTCGCATACCATGGTGTCCCTTCTACACCGACACGGTGATCCGAGATATTACGGAGGTCTAAGAGGACCGATGCGAACAGCTTGAAAGACAGGGGCCCACTGTCCGTTGTGTCTGACTTAGGGTGTGTATTTAGATTATACAGTTGTAAGGATGCTGACATTATAGCCCTTGGCCTGGGCAGTTGTACCCATGGGAAGGTCTCTGGATAGAGCACTGGGTTTACGGGGTCGTTGAGGTGTAGCCAAAGCCGGCCAGGTTGATTTACAGGAAGAAGTAGGTTTTCCATACTCTCCCCTTTTAGAAGCATGTAAGCACGACAGGCCGCGCGACGCATGACATTGCGACAACACTTAAATGATGCTTACTACTTGCGACATAATGTTGATTAATCACTTCTTCCGCACCCCAAAGTTCGGGTAGAGGTGGAACATACCGTTCATCGCGATCATTTTAATTGGCCCCCGACCCCAGTTGTGACCCCTCTGTTGCCTTGTGCCGCTCAAAGAGATCGTGATTGCTGGGCTCAAGGGTGCCATGAAGGTTTCCGTGACAGCCCATAACCCACATTAGCTCACAGCCACTACACAACGGCCGCAGCACTGCAGCCACTAACATCAGACAAGACGAGAAGGCCTGGCTGCTTCCGCTAGGCGGACTCTCTTGAGCAGGATCTAGTATGACGACTAGAAGCCTTTATATTCATGATCGGAGCTAGTCATCAGGCTATTGCACCTTGTTAACGGAAGTTCCCAATTCGACCTCCAACGGTGATGTCCGGGCTGGGGAAGCCTAACTTGTCAGGTGAAGCCTTGATGTCTGGCTATTCGGTTTATTGCAATTCCTTTTCTCAATTTAATCAACCCTTATACCTGAGCTATTAATCCTTTCTTTTGCTTCTATCCATCCTGCCGTTGTCGCGACTATACCACTCCTGGAGTCCCCTCAACTAATTGTCTTGCCCGCCTTTGACAGAGAGGTTTCGCCTTTTCTCTTACGAGCAAACCGCCCGCGAAATCCTAGTCTTTCCTTTACCTGAAGACTGGCTTGCTAGGTCCAGAATTACCTAAAATGGGGAAAAAACGGGCCTGCGATGCCTGCCATAAAAGAAAGGTACCAACTCCCACCATGAGCGCCGCATCCCCCATCCAACTCCAAAACTGGCGGCTCACCGCTCTCTCCCTTCTTCCCACTGCCTCCTTTTACCCTGAAGAGAAAACCCTAGGTGCTGGTACCGAGATCAAAGTCAAAGTCAGTAGCTTATTTCATGCTGGGGAACAGATTCACTGTGACTCTGATACTGGAGGGGCGCAATGTGACTGGTGCGTTCATCATAGTCTTGAATGCACATACGATCGTGTTATAAGAGGAAAAAAGGATCCAAAGAAATCTAGGTAAAGTAAAAACCTCTGACAAACTCGGACTTTCTTATTGTATACAAGGCCTGTATTCTCGCTAACTCTTTTTCTTTTGGTCTACTCCTAGGCCAAGACTCACGTTACATAAGAAGCTGGATGAGCGCCTTGAGCGTATTGAGAACGCCTTAGCAAGGGCCGTCGCCCTCAGAGACAGCATAGAGTGCAACTCCCCCACTGCTTCTGGTTCCACCACCCTGTCCCCATCGACGACAACCCGGGTCTTCGATGTAAGTCCCTTGAGCCTTGGTGAACAGTTTGCCGCCTACGAATCCAATCATGATTTCTATGCCACATCTCCTCTTATGGTGAGTACCAGCAGTATTTCAGATGGAGACATGCACCTTGCAGGATGTCCTCTGGGTCACATCATCTGTCACAATGGAATACGGCTGTTCTCGGAGGAAGGCCAAGCGTGGGTTTTCTCTCGAACTGGCGAGGCTACAGCATTTCAGAAACTGAAAGCCTTCGATAAGCGCCAGCAAGTTCAACCACCCAGCTTGTCACTGTCGTACCTCCATGGTTCTCTCGAGCAGCTATATGAGTTACCAGACAGGAGCATCGTTGAACAAGGGATATATTGGTTCCAGAATTCTGCTTTCAGACTGGTGTTCCCTGCAATTGACACTGTCCTATTCCGAGACACCGTCGCGATGGCCTACGAGCCCTGCGAGGGACCGCTGTCTCTAGAACGCATCAGCGCTAAAGGCTGTGTCCTAGCATTTCTCGCTATCATGTGCATTTTCAACGGGGACTCGACGTGGCGCCCCATTGTGGATAGCGATGAATGTGCCGTCAAAGCGCACTATTTACTCTCTGATATGGTCGAGAACGCCAATATCGTGACCCTCCAGGCTGTCTTCATGTTGGTAAGTATCGGATCCCTGTCAAGCATAGGTTGACAAGCTGATGGCTTATTCTACGTTAACAGCACATGCATCAAATATTTTCTGGTCGCTTATACTCTGCTGCTATGCTACATGCAGTTGCTTGCCGCATAGTTTTCAAGCTTGGTGGACATATGCAGACGAATATCAAGCCCTACGGAGCAGAAGTGAGTCGGCGGGAGCGAGAGGTACGCCACCTCCGCACCATCTTCTGGCTCTGCTACATCTTCGATCAGGACACGGCGTTGCGGACTGGCCAACCCCCCATCATGTGTCAAGAGCACTGCGACCTCACTCTGCCAGAAGGATATCTGGAAAATTGCTTTTGTCGTCCAGCCTTGAGCAACGGCATATTGTCCCTTTCATTTGCGGACGAAAGCCTGTATCCATATCTTCCGGGAGACTTACGTCTTGGTCAATTAAAGGGAAAAACCTTTCGACTACTCTACTGTGCTCAGGCCCTCGGGAAGTCCGACACAGAACTCCTCCATGATATCCGTGAGCTGGACAGTGAGATCGAGACCTGGCGGTTATCTATTCCACTCCAATTTCGACCTGCGCTCTCAGTTTCTCGACATCCACAGTTTGCACCAGAAATTAAATTGCCACTGAGCATGCAGCACATCGTTTTGCACCTGGAGTACCATCATCTGATGGCCACGATTCACCAAGCAAGTGGCAGATGCTGCCCTGTCAGTCCAGGTGCGAGCTGTCATGAAGGCGACAGAAGCGGCGCTATTGACTCAAGCCTAGCGCTGGCCTTAGAGGCGAGTCGATCGACACTGTATTATCTTCAAGCAGCGATTGATGGGCTTGCAGGTGAAGCTTTTTGGTAAGTGATATGCACCTTGATTCTGTTACCCCTGCTTCATTATCTTCTTTGAGACGATCAGGACGAGATATTTGAGCCTACCCAAGGGTCCACGAGTGCATTCTAACGGTCAATCCTCAGGATAATTGTCTTTTATCCCATGGCTGCAATGATGGCCCTATTCTTCAATGTCCTACAAAATCCGCATGATATGCAAGCAACACTAGATCTAGAGCTACTTCGCTCCGCAGCAGATCTCATCAGAAGAATGCCAATACGGAGGCTAACAGAATACGAAATTGAACACTTCAATATGGTAGATGATTTTATAGCAGAGCTGATACGGCTGGGTATTTGCGCGATTTCTAAAGCAAAAGGTGAAGAGGGACGAGAAAGTGAGACACGGGTGCCACATGAACATGAACTTGAAACATGAAATAAGGACCTAACATTGGATATAAAAAGGAATCCTGGTAAGGATTAAACCTTCTGTTCCCCAACATATAAGTAGCTTGCTTATAGTGTATTTCTATGCTTTTTAGTATGGCCTTTGGAAATCTTGAGTGCTGTGGTTGGATATCACGAATCGTGGGATGAACAATTTGGAAAGACTGAAGTTATGTGATTTTGGACGAAAGTTCCTTACCCGTCTTCTCGCTGTATCCCCTTTTGCAGGATTCCTCTTGCAGCTCAGGTGGGCATCGGTTAGGCAAGCCTTTAGGAACCTGTCATGAAGGAATGACATTTATTTTGCCTGTGAAGATTAGCCTCAACCTCATAGGGTTAGGTGCCCTAGGCTACCTACGGTTCATAAGTTTAATTGGTTCGCATCTCTCAGAAGCCCTGTTTTCTTCCCTCATCTACTTGTAAGTCTCGCCTCGATGCTTCTATGTGATAGGCATGCTTAAGGGGTATTATCTCCACGAGCTTAGCAACTTATATTCAGCAGCTAGAGCATAGTCAGCCAACTCAAGGCTATTTCGTATCAGTATCGCTGCATTTAAGCGCTGAATGCTATTATTTGATAACTCCTAGTCTAGTTTGCATCCAACTCTCCTTGTATCTTTGACGAACCTAATCGCCGCCTTCATTACCAGTGGACTGGGTGCTGACTTTTAGCTATCTAATACGGCATTTCCTCCAGGAAAGGACGAGAATGCTTGTCCCTGGGGAATTGAGTCACACCCAAATGAGAACACGCCTCGCTGTAAACCTGGTCTTAATTACTAAATAGCTAAATCTACTCCGGATTAATATGCTACGGAGGCTGGCAAGTTGTCTAACAATTATCTCCAGGGAGATCAATAATTAATGGCACCAGGCAGTAAGAATTATCTAAAGAATAAAAGAAATTGAACAACCATGTGTTCGGGTACGGATATCTAAGCTATGTTGCTAGGACTGAAGTCCTTGATACAAAAAGTCGGATGTGAAACGGGATGCACGGGGCCAAGTACAGGCTGTGTTTGGTATCCAGTCGCACAAACCGAGTGGTGGTATGCGACATAAATATAAGGAGGCACCGATACCAACCGGCAGGCTAAGTTCGCGGTAATGGATATGCATCCGCTGGTGTCCCATCTCCCCGTAACAAGCTCTTTTCTCCCTAACGGATCATTCATGTGAGAATAGGAGAATAAATTAACTACCTTTGACAAACTATAAGAATAGAGGTCCTCACTTCGCCTCGACCGTGTGTAACGCCCGTTTCAGCCTGCTCTCCATCTGCTGATACGGCTCATTCGCCTCTTCTCTCGCCATATCGTTGATCCAGCGCTCATTTGGCTGTAATTTGTTTCCTTTGGACAACTCAGAAGCCAGATACAGCCACGAGAGCAAGTTCCCTACTGTGCCTACTTCATCGCTGACGTTTGTGGACGCGAACTCACTCATACGACCGTAGAGCTTTTGGTCAGTCCAGAGTTGGAACAGATGCTCAGCTACAGCATCTGTATCGCTGACGTCTACAAGGAACCCGTTCTTGCCATGCTGGATCTGCAGTGGGATTCCACCGGCCAGCGTCGCAATCACTGGTTTGCCCTTATGCAGAGCCTCCGACACCTTGATCTCAAAACCCTCACGGGTTGAGAGCTGCAGGGCAATTTTCGCCTTGGACAGTAGTGTGTTAAGCATCTGATCGCTCGGACCAATACGCACGATGCAGATCAAGTGCTTGAGATGATTGAGATGATGGTCGACATACTCTAGCGCGGTGTCATAGACAATGGTGCCGTCTGGATCATCAACTGACCCATGTCCGCAGATGAGCAGTTTGGGAGGTCTCCAGTCGGGAAAGGAATGAGAGAGGAGCTTGTGGAACTTTTCGTATGAGACGAGCACGTCACATATTCCTTTGGAAGGGTCAAACCGCGCAATTTGGGCGATATATTCCTCTGGGGTTGAGTGAAAGGTCAGAGCCACTCATAAAAGGCATCAAGGGAAGAATCTCAGAGGTCCTTACCTTCTGGGAACTGAATTGTGGGCATGTGCTGCTCTCGACATTGGGAATTGAAGATTCGCCCATAGTAGGAGATGTCCCAGTCACTCATAGGTTTGGTCAATCCATCTAACCTAATAATGGGTGAGCTAGCAATCACAAGAGTGCCCAGAGGTGCATCTCACCAGTCAGTTGACGCAGGCATGTATCCAACCGTCGACAAGGGAACGTTATTTGGTACAAAAGCACGAACAGGGTGGCTGATGAAGAGGTCCGCTTGCTTGATGGACTCCCACAAAAGTTCCCAAGCCTCCGCCTGTGGAGTGCCCGGCGTAGCGACGAGATCGCTTCTAATCTGGATATGACTTCGGTAAATGACCGGCCTGTCTGGCGTGCGCTTTTTGATTAAAGGGATCAAGAATGGCAACTGAGGGTCATCTATGATGATTACGTTGGCGCCGCCATCGATAGGATGAACCAGGGGGCCATTTTTCTGGAACCAGGGGAGTATTGGTAACTGAGGAAGTAACGAGGCGTGCCTCTCCAACCACTCGGGAGCTGGAGGTCCGGCTCTCTTGAACCAGAAGCGGTCTGCATTCTCATGGACCCAATCGCGGACAGCATCCCTTTCTTCTGGTGTGAAACGCATGCCTGGGGGGGCTACACCTTGAAGTATGTTGTGGTTGTTCTTGGTGATGCGGAAGACGCCAGGCCTAGGTTTCGGAACATACCTGTATAGCAATGTGAACAACAGTGTACGGCATAATATAAGCTCGCCGCAAACGAGCGGACCTAGGAGCGAACTTACCATTCCAAATCCACTCCGAGTACTTTTGCAAGCCGGACAAGGGCATGGCGCATCAGGGCAACACCGCCACCCTGCGGGGTTGCGCTGAAGAAGGCTATCTTCACGCGCCGTTTTTTGAGGTCGTTGGCAAACTTGTTGACCGCGGACCAAGTTGCCGGCCCCACCGTCGTCTGGTAATCCAAGGGTCTCGTCAACTTGACGTGGAACGCAGCGTCGACTTCAACAACGCCCCGGCTGCCAATCTCTAGGGCCGGGGCTTGGCTGGGACCAAAGAACCTACAGACAGTGAGAAAAGAGCAATTACTAAATTTAAGACGAGTGATGCTACCACTTACCTTATACACTTTCTTGCCATTGACTCAGCCTGTTCGTCCAGCGTTTTGAACGGCAATTGTTCATCGTAGGAACCCCAACTAACCTTCTCCTCCACCTTCCGAATTACGATGGGTATGATGTCCAGCTCAAGCCAAAGACGAGCACACAAATCAGGACACCGTTCAGCCAAGTCAGTCGACATGGCCAAGCCGATGAACTTCTCAGCATGGTTATGTTGATATTCTCTCGCTGTCACGATGATATGATCCGTAATCGCGGCCCAATCTGGATGCAGGTTGCCGGAGGAGATATCATGCTGCGCGTAGTCTAGCATGTATGAGCTGTCACGAATAGCGACAGCGAGTGTGACTCTCCTATTGGGAAAGTGGTAACTAACAGCAATGCCGGCGTATATGGCCTGTTAGAGTAAGTCAGCGCGATGCTCGTGCTGAAACTTTTCTTTTCACCAGTGCCAATAGGGCAGTGTCATACATGGTATGGTGGCCCATCCCAGGTGTACTCTCCGAGGTCGCTTTTCAGCTGGCGCATCTGGTGTTCAGACGGCCGTCGCTGGAAGTTTTCGCAAGCGATAGGAGGAGCTGTGACTGCTGTCTGGCCATCCAGGCTCTGATCACTTGGGTCCATGCTTAAATAATTTAGGGGGCTATAAATTTTAAGTGCATAACATAGGTGATTTCCAAGTAGTATACTCAGAGGCTTGGACTTTGTCCAGATATATAGTAAAATATGCCGGCAGCTTCTCGTTGTATTGTTGGCTTTCTGATTCCACCATATGATTGGTTCAAACTCTTTCATTGCAGAATAGATGATAACTCTGATGTAAGTCTAAAATAGTAAACTGACGCCTCTGCAGTAGCATGTGATCGGAGCGGAGGTCACCTAGAAGTTAAAGTTTTAACGACGAACAAAACAGCCAAAAAGCTTGTTATTAGCGTGGATGGAGGTGTGAGGAAACCCCTGTGCTCGGCAGTGAACAAGTGAACGCCACATCTACGGAGGAGTGGCATGACAGGCAGGTGGCATGATAGTGGGGTGATATAGCAGTAGGTTGACAAAACAATTACTCATCCCTCTTTGCTAAAATCGCCCAACCTAATTCTGGGGCGAGCGCCGGTAGACGGATCATCTACGCTATGCATCGCACTGTGTACTCCATCTTTCTTTGCCCACCCTTCGAAATTCTTTTCTTGAGCTTCTTGTTTGAACCATTTGTTGTTTGTATTGTGGCTTATGACATTTTGTCTGCTCGAATCTGTATGCCCTTCCTTCCCTTTGCCATCATACTCCTTGTGGGCAGACTACTAGCGAACCGCCTCTGCGCGCTGGTATTATGACTATTAGGGATAGTACTGGGGCTAGTACTTGTGCTGTGTCTGGCGTGTCGTTGCCTTTTCCTTCATTGCCTCCGGCATTCTTACTCGGCGCCGTGTTCCCGCTTATCAATCCATTTTGTCTCTCATTCCCATTTCCAAGAGTACTGGGGCTAGTACTTGTGCTGTGTCTGGCGTGTCATTGCCTTTTCCTTCATTACCTCCGGCATTCTTACTCGGCGCCGTGTTCCCGCTTATCAATCCATTTTGTCTCTCGTTCCCATTTCCAAGGATCCCTATTGGCAGGAAAAGTCCGGGAGATCTTCCACTCAGACACTTATCGTGAACACGAAAGCGACACCTTTGGCCCATGGCCAGTATAGGCTATTTTGGTGCTCACCGGCTGCATTGCGTGGGCTCATTACCATGGTATCAGATCATATGTTGACAGTCCCCCTTTAACTTGGAATACCTTCATCACGGGCCCCGAGACAGCGGCCGCAGAATCCACACGCCACTTACCCGTACAAGCATCAGAGATAACCTTGTCGGGCACCTTTCACTATATCGAAGACAGATGTCAACTTCGCTGCCTAGCTATTCAACCTGTACGTGACAAGCAGCGAATTAGAGACACTGCCAGACATGCCTAGTACCGAGGCGCCCGAAGAGGCTCTTTGCGAATGGCTAACATGAGTGCACGGTAACAGTTGTTCCACGCATTGGACTTGTTAATTTAACGCCCTAAGTATGATTTCAGTACAGTTGGTGAAGGAGGTGCAGATGCACGGATATTCATAGTGGAAGCTCGCCGAAAGACAAGTATGCAAGGTGCCGCTTACATATAAGAAACTTCTCACTAGCCTTATTACATCCAAGTTAAGAAGAGCCCATTATTACTGTTATTTATCCCATACCTCCCAGTTCGATGGCTATCTATCCTCACAATTAAACATCCTTATGGTTCTTTGCATCCATGCTTCTTGATATCATAACATTTCAGATACTCAATTGCTTTGAATTCTCTTCAAGATGGCTTCATCTCAGGTAGCCGGCGATGATATCCGGCTAGCGACTTCACAAATCAATGTTAGGCACTCTGAAGAGATTCTGAACGACTCCGACGATGCATCATCTCATAATTCTGAAGGATCCTCTAATTCCAAGGAAGGAGGAAACAATTCCCGAAGCCCCGATTCTAAGACATCCATCTCAAAGGCACGTCCAGGACCCCACCGGGCAGAAACCAGGTCTGTGATTGAGGACAGCGACAGAAACGAGATTTTTCGAATTGCGACGGCGCTTTCCCGTCGCCGTGTCGTCTCCACTGCCGGTGAAGGCCCATCTCGCCTCCACACGCTCATTACTCATGACGAAGACTCCCCAGCCTTGGACCCGCAAAGCGATCAATTTAACTTGGAGAAGTGGCTCCAGAATTTTGTTAAGACACTTCGCGAGCAGAATATCACGGCGAAGCAGACTGGTGTGGCGTTCAAGGACCTCAATATCACAGGTACGGGAGCCGCAGTCCAGGTCCAAGAGACGGTTGCATCGATTCTGCTAGCTCCTCTACGACCCGGCGAGTTTTTCAGCTTCGGAAAGAAGGAACACAAGCAGATTCTTAGAAACTTTGATGGACTGATTAAAAGTGGTGAGCTTCTGATTGTTCTGGGTAGACCGGGATCCGGATGCAGCACTCTTCTCAAGTCGCTTTGCGGAGAGCTCTATGGTTTGACTGTGGATAAAAAATCCATAATTCATTACGATGGAATCCCTCAGAAACTTATGAAGAAGGAGTTTAAGGGCGAAGCCATCTACAATCAGGAGGTAAGAGAAGTCGGCTGTCAACACTGTGAGATGATGCTAACTTGGACGTACAGGTTGACCGACACTTCCCTCACCTCACGGTTGGCCAGACCTTGGAGTTTGCCGCCTCTGTTCGGACGCCATCTCACCGGATCAACAACATGAGCCGCAAAGACTTTGTAAAATATGTCGCCAAGGTTGTCATGGCTGCGTTTGGTCTCAGCCATACCTACAACACCAAAGTGGGCAATGACTTCATCCGCGGTGTCTCTGGTGGAGAGAGAAAGCGAGTATCTCTCGCGGAGATGGTCCTTTCCGGTTCGCCTTTCTCTGCTTGGGATAATAGCACTCGTGGACTCGACTCAGCTACTGCCCTTAAGTTCGTCTCTGCATTGAGAATGGCTGCCGATATAGGCGGGCGTGCTAATGCTGTCGCTATCTACCAAGCCAGTCAAGCTATATATGATCTTTTCGATAAGGCTATCGTGCTCTATGAGGGCCGGCAGATCTACTTTGGCCCTGTAGAGCATGCCAAAGACTTTTTCGAGAGACAGGGTTGGTATTGTCCCCCACGGCAAACCACTGGCGACTTTCTCACATCGGTCACCAACCCAATCGAGAGAAAGGCACGATCTGGAATGGAAAACCAGGTCCCACGAACTCCAGATGAGTTTGAGCAATATTGGCGTAAGTCGCCTGAGTACTCTGTGCTGAAGCAGGATATCGAGGCGTACGGTGTTGAGTACATGGTCGAACGCCAGGGAGAGAGAATCACCCAACTTCGCGAGGTCAAAAACAGAGAGCAGTCCAAACAAGCTCGACCCAAATCCCCGTACACTCTCAGCATCCTGATGCAGGTAAAGCTCTGCACGAAGCGGGCCTATCAACGCATTTGGAATGACCTCTCAGCAACTGGAACACAATGTTTCGTGCTGCTCGTCATGGCTCTTATCATTGGATCCATCTTCTATGGAACGCCCGATGCAACTGCTGGATTCTATGCCAAAGGTTCTGTTTTATTTCTGGCTGTTCTTCTTAATGCGTTAACGGCCATTTCAGAAATCAGTGGTCTTTATGCTCAGCGACCTATCGTGGAGAAACATGCTTCATTTGCTTTTTACCATCCTGCTTGTGAGGCTGCCGCTGGCGTCGTGGCTGATATACCGATCAAATTTGTTACTGCGACTGTCGTTAACATCGTACTTTACTTTATGGCTGGATTGCAACGAAAGCCAGGCAATTTCTTCCTCTACTTCCTGATTACTTATATGTCTATGTTTATCATGAGTGCCGTCTTCCGCACGATGGCAGCCATCACGAAGACAGTCTCCCAGGCTATGACTTTATCGGGAGTCATGGTCCTCGCCCTTGTTGTCTATATCGGATTCACTATTACCCCTCCAGAGATGAAGCATTGGTTCTCCTGGATCCGATGGATCAATCCAATCTATTATGCCTTCGAGATTCTTGTTGCCAATGAATTCCACGGTCGTCAATTTATCTGCTCCAGTATCATCCCACCTTATACGCCTCTTGTCGGAAATTCGTGGATTTGCGCTGCTACTGGCGCTGTCGCTGGTCAGGATTATGTGAGCGGAGATGCCTTCATTGCCGAAAAATACGAGTACTACTACTCCAACGTCTGGAGGAACTTCGGTATTCTTTGGGCTTTTCTCATCGGTTTAATGGCCATCTATTTTGTCGCCATCGAACTCAATTCCTCAACAAGCAGCACTGCTGAGGCTCTTGTCTTCCGAAGAGGTGGTGTGCCGGCCCATTTGCGCGCCGGTCAAAAGCAATCTCCGAAGGATGAAGAGACGCCAGTGGATTCAACCAACAACGGGAGCGCCAATGATGGAGACGTTAAGGCAATCGAACCTCAGAAGGATATATTTACCTGGCGCAATGTTATATTTGATATTGAGATCAAGAAAGAGCAAAGAAGGCTTCTGGACCATGTCTCTGGTTGGGTGAAGCCAGGCACGTTAACTGCGCTGATGGGCGTCAGTGGCGCTGGAAAGACAACATTGCTGGATGTTCTAGCGCAACGTGTGAGCATAGGCGTCATTACTGGCGATATGCTTGTAAATGGCAAGCCTTTTGATGCCAGCTTTCAGCGCAAGACGGGCTACGTGCAACAGCAAGGCATGTAAGTTGACTCGGGGTGAAGACATCTTCTGACACATTTTTAGACCTGCACCTCGAAACTGCTACTGTCCGCGAGAGTCTACAGTTTAGCGCAATGCTAAGGCAACCGAAGTCTGTTAGCAAGAAGGAAAAGTACGAGTTCGTCGAAGAGGTCATCAAAATGCTCAACATGAAGGAGTATGCAGACGCCGTCGTCGGTGTTCCAGGCGAGGGTCTCAATGTCGAGCAGCGAAAACTCCTGACTATTGGAGTTGAACTGGCCGCGAAGCCAAAGCTGCTTCTTTTCCTCGATGAACCCACGAGTGGTCTTGATTCACAGAGCTCTTGGGCTATCTGCTCATTTCTACGAAAGCTGGCTAGCGCTGGACAGGCTATACTATGTACTGTCCATCAGCCAAGTGCAATTCTCTTTCAGGAATTTGATCGTCTACTCTTCCTAGCTAAAGGTGGCAAGACTGTATACTTTGGAAATATCGGATATAACTCGGAAATCATGCTAAATTATTTTGAGTCAAAGGGAGCCCGGAAGTGCGGCAAGGAAGAAAACCCGGCGGAGTACCTTCTGGAAATTGGCAACAGCGGATCCAACAGCGAGGGCAAAGATTGGCATACCGTCTGGGAGGAGAGCGAAGAACGTGCGGCCGTCGAAACCGAGATTGATAGAATTCATGCCGAGAAACAGACTGAAAAGGTAGCAGGAGAAGACGATCCGAACTCTCAGGCCGAGTTCGCAATGCCGTTCAGGTATCAACTTCAGGAAGTTACTTATCGAGTTTTCCAGCAGTATTGGAGGATGCCCAGTTATATATTTGCCAAATTCAGTCTTGGTATCGCGGCGGGTTTGTTCATTGGATTCTCGTTTTTTAACGCGAATGATACACTGGGCGGAGTGCAGGAGGTCATCTTCGCTGTGTTCCAAGTAACAACAATCTTCTCAACTCTCGTACAACAGGCAAGTATTAATAAACCTGGTGGTGCTCAAGAGATGTCCTAATATGATTGATAGATTCAACCGCTCTTTATTACGCAAAGATCGCTATACGAGGTTCGAGAGCGTCCGAGCAAGGCGTACTCATGGAAGGCATTTCTTGCTGCTAATGTCATTGTGGAAATTCCCTTTCAGATTATTACTGGGGTTTTTATTTACGCCTGCTTTTACTACCCAGTTATGGGTATCCAAAGCTCTGTCCGGCAAGGATTAATCCTTCTCTTTACTGTCCAACTCTTTATCTACGCCAGTACCTTTGCGCATATGACCATTGCCGCTATGCCGGATGCGCAGACAGCAGCCAGTATCGTTATCCTTCTTGCTCTGATGAGCACTATCTTCAGTGGTGTACTCCAGACACCGTCTGCTCTTCCGGGATTCTGGATTTTTATGTACCGCGTTTCGCCCTTCACGTACTGGATTGGTGGCATTGTATCGACGGCGCTTCATGGTCGACAGATTACCTGTTCGGAGACAGAGACGTCGAATTTTAACCCACCCAGTGGTTTAACCTGCGGTGAATATCTTGAACCATTTCTCAAACAAGCTCCTGGAACGCTGCAGAACCCTAATGCCACGGAGCAATGCCGGTATTGCGCAGTACGCACGGCCGACCAATACCTTGCACCTTTCCAGATCTACTGGAGTGAGCGATGGCGCAACTACGGGATCTTCTGGGCTTATATAGGGTTCAACACCTTCATGGCGGTTGTCTTGTACTATGTATTCCGGGTGTGGAAGTTGGGAAAACGTTAAGGTGAGGGCTGCAGACAAGAATTAAGTTGTAACAAACTACAAAGGCAACATGTATTTGCAGTGAGGAGGGAGCAACTGGACGTAGTGAATATGATGGTTAGTTACTGTGTAGTCGCAAACATTCATCGAAACAGGTTTAATTAAGGCTGCGCAGGAAGTTTAGCTTGAAATTGAATAGGAAGTTATTAAAAATGTGATAAATTTGACAAAGGACCGCGTTGAGGCATGCCAGCTTGCTAGAGGATATTATATAAAGTATTAATATAAATTAATAAAAGTAAACCCCTTATTATAATTACTTTAAAGATAAAAAGGTATTAACCATTAAAGTGTTATAGGC
>JABSSZ010000510.1:0-39107 GCA_013755755.1 Fusarium sp. NRRL 25184 | reverse complement strand
TTCTTTTTCTTCTTTTTCTTCTTCTTCTTCTTCTTCTTTTTTTGGTATATCCAAAAGTCTTCGTCCCTCAAGTTCGTTATGTCGAATTGTTTCAGCTCAGTCGGTTCAGTTCAACCTCAGCATTGCATTCTATTGTCTTCGGCGTGTTGAGGACCATGGCGGCATCAAATATTGGCACGAGTAGTCGTTACCATACCGCACATGTCCCATATCGGAAAAAGCTTGTTTCAGTCAGGTAATGACCTCCATCTCACTTCTTCTGCTGCTCTATGGCTGCCTGTTCTGCCTTCCACTTCTCATTCTCGACTTCTCTCCAATCTTGAGGAATGGGTTCGTTTCCGTCCGTCTTCTTGACACCGCCCGCAAATGCCGGCCGTCCGGCGTAGAGTTGGTATCCTTGACCCTCCTCGGCCTGTTCCATCGTACGGTATGCCACGGGCATGTTGCCTCGAAATCTTTTGCGCATATCTACCATGCCACGCTTGCACTCGCCGAAGCCCTTCTTCAGCTGTCGGCACTTGAGCGGGAGGGTGTTGACGAGGGGCTCGCGGAGGCAGTCGGCGGCGCTATTGCGCTCAACCATGACACAGTCGGATTCTTGGAGACACTGCGCGAGTGCTTCGCCTGGGAAAGCATCGGGTGTTAGAATGATTGATATGCAGACTGTATGTCAGGGTCAGTGAATGGCTTACGCAGTTCTTTGCATGAGCTGGGCATCTTGGTTGGGAAGGCTTTGGCAATGGCACCACGGCTCAGATCATGTAGCTTTAGGGTCAACCCATGGTGAGGCTTCAGAAGGTCGTTTTGCGGTCGAGATATGATTGGTTGGCTCTGTGCCCGGAAATAGAACGGAAGCTGCTCCAATTTGTCATAACACACCACCATACCACAAATATTGCATGGGCTCTGTGGAGATACAAGGCATTTTAACTACTTTGCTCATAGAGTCAAGTATACCGTTATTCGTATCTCCAAACCCATACAAGCCTGCCTGAGTTTGGACTTCATATAGCTCCGCCGCTCGTTATAAACTTGCTATAATTATACTCTGCGTCCTCCAAAACCGGTCGCAAGCCTCACGTCGCTTATATTTGGGATTTTAGCCTCGGGTTGCTTCTCATCAATTGCTTGTCCAATTCTCCCCCTTTCAACTTTCACAGCTGCCCATCTCTGTTCCCTTCCCGACCTCGCTCCTGTATGACCTTCCCAGACGCCCAGCTCATCCAACAACACCTCCACGACCCATACCATCTTGATCTCGTCCCCAGGAAGTTGCCTCACTGCTCCCTCGGCATCCTGCCTTGTCTTTGGGACCTTTGTGCATAGCAAGTGCAAGTCCAGTAGTTGCGTAAATATCAGGCCGAAGTTGGGTTTCGTGCGCCGGGAACTGTAGCCAGTTAACGGTGGTGGGTTGAAAATAGATCGTAGTGTTGGATCAACTTGGTTTTGCTTCGCTGGTGAAGCTGCGGTTACGGTTGCGAGTGCTGGACCCGAGGATACCGCTGATGTCGAGTTCAGTAGAAGGATAAGTGGTTTCGATGGTAGATTGCGCGAGAGATCGCGGAGGTGTGAGTTCAAAAGTTGAAGCGCGGCATGCGCCGCTGACTTCTCGCGGTGAAAGAAAAGACCTGTCAGAAGGGAGGAGAAATGCGTAATGACGATGACGTCTGGGTGCTGTTGTGTCTTGTTATACGGCTTCTCTGCCCGTGGCTGCGAAGCTTGATGAATGGGGGAGAAAGCCTCATCATCGTCATCCTGACTGTCCTGGATCTCGTCAAACTGATATGTTGTGTCATGTTGTCTAATATCTGTTGCCCCTTGGTCCTGCAGCGCATCATCCTTCCCTTCAACCAACTCGCAATCCAGATCTGCCAATGCCTCCCATAGACCATTCATGTCAAATACACAAGACAGCATGACTTTTTCAAGACATTCTCTGAGTTTCATCCTCATAGTATCCTTTGTGCACCAATTCGCCTCGAGTTCGGCCTTCACCGCGTCCCTCAAGCCAGCCAGCATTACGCTTGCTGGCCTGGGAGTAATGAGCAGGCCACTTGTAACCGTGCCCTCACAAAGTGAATGTGCAAGTGTCTGGAGACCAAGCTGACGCCGAAAATTAGTCGAACGCTTCTTTCACACAACCAATGGCTTTATCTGATTGTTGATCTCACCTGAACCCCTAGCTCTTCATCTTCAGCGCTGATACCCACTACACTTCCGCGTTCAAAGCCGCCTAACATGACCTCTTCGTCAATGACTTTGCATCCCGTCTTGCAGGCTCCCAACAGTGCGATTACATCGCGCCTTTTGGCCTCTTTATCGGCCAGTATTGCCGCAGGAATTGGTTCGAGCTGAAAGTGGGAGCTCGCTTGTGAGGGGGGGCTTTGTGGTGGGTTCATGGAGTAGCTTGTGGCCTGGTACTAGATTTTGGTTGGTGCTATGCAAGGTCTAAATGCACAACTGCTCCTCATGGTTTATATACTTAGGCTTCAAGATAGCCCCGAAGCGACAACGACCAGATCAGCTTGATACTGCCAGTACAAAACACGAATTGCATGCTTTCCTTTGAAGCCTTGCTAAACATGATATCGTGAGGATCAGTTTACTCAAAGTTGAGAATGATATCATCTCTTGAAATGGCTGACAACCTCTAAAGCAAATCAAGGTAGAGCCCAGGTTATTGTTTACACACGATAACATCGCATTTGAATTTATTGATGCTATGATCAGACATCAAGTCCTGATATAAAACATACAAAAAAGGCTTCATAATAACCTCCCAGATCTCGGTCGACAGTCCCATGTCCTTTCTGGCATCGTGACGGCCTGGAGGCGACTCGAGCTCTTGAGGCTGGCTCCTGCCAACTCAGACCTGCCTGATGTAAATCTCCAAAACAGAGCCAATGACCCGACCCATGGGCTTGAATTCCTATAACCCATGCTACCCGCCCCATACCAAACTCAACAAAAAGAAGATAATAAATAGAAACTTCATCGGTATCTGGAGAGGCCAAATAGACCTTATCTCGTTGCATTTTCATACCGCTTTCTTGAATAATTGTGTGCCTGGCCAAGTCTCTCTGCTTCGACCCCTGCATCATCGTAAAGCAATGGTTCAGATTCTTGTACCGTGCTTGAGGCGTACGCGGCACACCTCTCTGCCTCTCTTGGCGCCGCATTTTCTTGATCTCGTGTTGGCAGACTATTAGCCCACGAACTTTCATTCGTGTGCTCATTCATATTCTCCACAAGGCTGTCCTGCCTTGACTGCCATCGCTTCGGACTTCGACTTGAGTCAAGGAGTCGCCCGGCACCTGTCCTCCACTAAACGGCCGTTCCGGGCACACCGGGCCCGTTGCTAGGTATCTCTGGCCGAGGCTTCCGTCCCTTTAAGCTCTTCATTCGTCCCATAAGCCCGGTAGGCTTTGGTGGGGCATCATCCAAAGTTGTAGCGGCATCAGTTGTCGCCCGTCGCTCAAGGACAGCTCCGGCAGAAGGGCGTCTAGCGCCAGGAGGGCTGTTGGATGTCATTGAGCCATCTCGCGGCCTTGCACTAAACCCCTCCTCGCCTTTATTGAATTCGGCAAAGAAGGGATTGTTGTCTGAACTGGTGCTGGCTGCTGTCGGATAGGCATCTGGGGTAATTCTGGAATATTCGCCATTGGGGCGCCCTGACTGACTATAATCGCGAGGGCCCTTATTAATGTGGCGAATGCGCTGTGCAAGCGACTTCTTGCGCTGTAGACCACCCTCCATGTTTTCCTGAGCCTGTTCAGCCTGGTGACGCTGAATGGCACTTCGCGCAGCGGGGGTCCCTTCCAAGAAAGTTGAGGTGCCTAGGCCAACGGACTCTTCTCCATGAACAATCTGGTCTCGACCTGAGGCATCAAAAATGGCGGGCTCCTTGCTACGGGCTTTTGAAGGTGCAGAAAAATCTCTGAAAGCCTCATCTGTGGCATTTCCCATGAGAACGGAATGGTCAGCTCGGGCATTAAGCGGCCCAGCGCCTCCAAGAGAGTTATTTAGTGAATCTTTGGGGAAGGCTTGCATTGGCGCACGTCTCGCGTTTTGGCGATTTCGGTGGGGGTTCAGGGCGTCGAAGGGTCCATCATGATGGAACACTGTACTGTGTTAGCAACACTGAAGTCTAGGATTAGGGAGGGGATGAACGTACGTCCAGTCCCGTAAATGCTTGTGGCATCAAGTTGATCAATAATGTCCATCTTTCTGCTGGGGCGACTGGTCTTCTCCCTATCTCCCCGCTCCCGACGATCGCGGTCACGGTCACGGTCGCTTCTATCACCGCGCTCCTTGCCCTCTCCGCGACGCTGTCGTTCGTATTCACGTCGTCGGGCCGCCTCGATCATTCTTTTCTCCTCCTCTGTGATTGGACGCGCATCAAAATCGACCAAAGAGGACTCAGAATTTCGTCGAGGACGTCGCGGTGGGGCACGTCGTTGCGGTGAGCTCTGTTGCGGTCGGGGTCCAGAACCTTGCATCCTTCGAGCACGAAGAGCTTCTTCCTGGGAACGTGACGGGCGGTGGCTACCATTCTCAGGCGGCGGGTTTTCGCCGCCGCGTCTTGGAGGCGGTCCGTTCATCGGTCGGCGAGTGGCCTGCTGTTTTGCTCGGTCGTTGGAAGCATCATCGAGAGTCATGGAGTTCTGTTTAATGGCAAGTTAATATCAGTGCAAGAAATCTTCGGCGACGCCATCGGGAATTAACCATTTCCTGCATGTTTGAGAGGCAGTGGGAGAAAGATATTGACTGAAGTACATACAAAAATTTCCTCGGCTGAAAGAGACTTAGAGTCTGAGTGAGATGACATCGCACTAGGTGACTTAAGAGGCTCTGACAATAAATCAACCGGTGGCTGGTCGAGAAATGGGTTTCGAGATAAAGGTCGTGCTGGGGGGTCGTCAAAGGGAGAGGCGGGCTTGCTGGGGAAAAGAAGGTCGGCACTGGCTGGAGATGGTGCGCGGTTGCGGAAGGGGTTATTAGAAGATAAGTTGAGTGTGAGACCAGGAGATTGTCCAGAACTGGTGTGGCCTGTTTCCAAGAAAACCTATCAGCTGGGTGCCAGATAAACGGGCGCATGCATGCAATGACGACAACAGATGGACCAAGATGAAACAGACAATCTCCTCAGCATGATACAAGATGGATGCCAGCCAAGTGGGCCGACCAGCAAGCTTCTGATGAATTGTTGCGCCAAGTTGACTTGCGATCCATTCAACATTACAGTTGACCCAGTCTCCTTTGTTTACAAGATTCCAAGCGCCGAGCTTTGACAGCTATCGGACGCGAATCCCGGTGAAAACAGAAGGGGAAACTTTGGGAATGTCGCAGATCACATCAAAGCGAAATCAAGGGGCGGGCGCTTACCGGACTGAAAAGACTGAGCAGTAGACATGATTGCAAAGGGGTCAAGCTTGGGCTTGTGTTTCTGATTTGAAGATCCAGGAGAGAATGCGGAGCCAATCGATATAGAGTAACAGAGGAAACGGCAGTCGTTGCAACGCCAGGTAAAACAATGCGTTTCGTGTGTCGTATAAAAGATAGGAATAGAGCCTGGCCTTGCGCAAACAAAGACGAAAGCAACTTCGCCAAGAGTTGAAAGTCAAAGAACTGGCCGTGGTAAAATACGTAGGTCGGGATGGATTAAATTCCTCTGTCCTGGAAGCTCAGACCCAGCGTCATACCAAGTCAATAAGAGTACGGTACGCCACTCAAACGCGATTCGAATCCCCGTTCCGCCGTTCAACTTTCAACTTTGTTCAGGCACCTGGTGGGTCAATAGCTCTGGGGTGAAGTGGCCTTCGTGGTGCCCAAGGGCCAAGGGCTCGGAAAGGGGCTGGCTGGCCTGAGAAAGTAGTGCGATCGTCTTAGCGGCAGATGCCCCTGGGTTGAAGCTTGATGAATTGTTAGGTTCAAGAGGGATCGATTGTCTGAGGCCGGGAGACTAATTGATATGGTAGTCCCCAGTGCGAAAGATGGAATGGGTCCTTGCTGGACGTATTTTTCCAAGCCAAGTGCCTGAAATCAACAAAATGCTGATGAAGGATGTTCAACTTGCAGGTGCTTGGCTGAACTACTCGGGGTCGAGTTTGGCGACTCGTCGATAGGCCTGTTAGCGGGGCAGGTCAATGCTCACGGCTGTCGAACTTGGGCAGGGGCCTATTCAAAGGCGGGACCGGCAGGGGTTGTTTGACCACTGGGTCGTACACGATGTTGCCAGACAGGGGTGGAGGACAACAAGAAGATAAAATCAGGGTCCAGAAGGGATCGATTTTCGAGCAGTGTCGTTGACTTTTAGTCCTGTAAACAGAATATTCCAGTGCCTGCAATTAGAGAGACAAAGTAGCTGTATTTGTTGAGCTGTGATCGGTGGTGATAGCGGAGCGGAGAGGGGCTATTGTTGATGAAAAGGTCGCTCCGTCGGCTGGCGGAATCCAAATGAGAATCGGCCTTGAGATTGAGATCAGTGGTTCCGAGGTCAAGCTTCAGAAAGGCTCAACAGCGAACAGAGGTGTGTGAAGGATAGAAGGTGGACGATGGATACTGCGTGAGCGATATGCTGCCTTAATTCGGTTTTGTTGAAGAGTTGCGTTGCCAGGGTTCGTGAGGTTCTCGGTACTGTATAACGGCGGTGCTACGATGAAAGGAATGGATTGCCAACCTCTACCTTAGCTATTTTGGCCGTGTCAGTGAATGGGGTGACAGAGGAGAAGGAGGAAAGGAAGAAGAAAGGAGCGCTCGAGGCAACTTGAGCCACAAGCCAGAGAAGTGAACGTTGTGTGGAATTGAGGGTGAAAGAAGATCAAACCGTTCAATGGAGGGGAGAAAGATGGAAGCATGAGGAGCCTTCTGAGAAGCTTGGCTGGGTAAGTACGGACCAGAACGAATGGGGAAATGCCAGGCCCAGGGTATAGGTAAGGTACGGAGTACCTAGCTCTACAGTATGTACGCCTGGGCTGCTGAAGCAAGTCGGTGAATGTGGTCAGACGGGAAAGTGTCAGTTGTTTGTTCAGGCTGGCAGGTAAGGCAAGGTTACCTAGAGGTAGTTAGGTAGTGTATCAGATTTTGGGGTACAGACGACGGGAGCTGGGGAGGAAGCAACTCAGCGCCAGTCCGGCCAACCTTGGCTGAGCTGAATCGAGCTTGGTCCAGCTTCTGATCTACCTTAGTAATTATCAAAAGTAAGGTACTGTAGGTAGGTATGTACCTACCAGGTCTGACTTGAGCTACGGACATTTGTGCCTGTGGCTGTGGTTTAACATTTCCCCGTCCAATCTCGCATCTTCCATTTTGAGACTTTGCAACAGCCTTATTTCAACGGCACCCGACAACTGCAGCGCCTCCTGCATAAGTATTGGCAGTTTCCAGAACCTATCCCCATCATCAGCATGCTACTATGTATGTCGAAGCATGGGCGGAAAGCATTGGGTCTTATACAACTGTACTTCTTGTAAATTCTAGTCTCATCACCCATGTCCCTAAACTTTCAAGTACCGGGTCAAAGTCTGGTCCTGATTCGAGAAGGTGGCGGCAGCTGACTTGGATCATAGACATCGGAGAGGCTTTCACTAGCAAGGTCCCAGATTGTTCGACCTGGCTTATGGATGCCCTGGATGGCCAGACCCACATAGGCCTCATACCGGCCTTGCCGCCGCCATGCGGTATTCTGAGGACGCCTAGAACTCCGTTTGATTTCCCTTAATATTACGTAGGTTACTGTGCATGTCTACGATCGAACAATGTATCTGAAATACACATTAGCATCAGCATCATTGTATCCCTAGCATTGCTTCCTTACCTTGCCTACCTTAGTACACCTACCTAGCTTGCATGTATCCTGGCCGCACTGTCATTTCCTAGTGGATGTCGGCCGAACACAAGGTCACCCTACCCCTTAAACATCCATGGCAATCACTAAACCTGGCCCAGCCAATGAAGGAGCCGCCTCTTCTCCACAAGTAACAAAACGCCATGCCCCTGACGCCAAAGAAGCCAAACTCCACAACTAAACCACAGCCCCGATTATCGACGATGGCTCAAATTTACTTTTTATCAGTCTCCTTTTTCGTCTTCTTTGTCAACTTCAGGGGTGTCTCTGTTGGAGGCTTACCATGCACAACCCGGCCGTTGAGATCTCGTATCATCAGGCAAGATGCGCGGTCGAGATATTAGACAATATCTCGTTAATACAGGTGCCAGTGAAGCCCTCCTGCAAGGTAGCTGCACCAAAGATAGACGCCTATTCACAACATGAGCCTCAGCACAGAGAAAATACTCAGAAACCCAGCCTCGTGTTCTTTCATTCCACATTTCCTTGACCTTATCAGTCAAAAGCTTCATCGAGCCCGGTCCAGACTGAACCTAGATAGTAGCATTCTAATTACAATACCCGGACTTAGCTGGTGTCTTGGCTAGGGATCATGACCACGTGCTATATAATAGAGCTACCATCTATCCTACTATATCTGCAACTCGTACTTGGAGTAGCACCAAGAATGCATGGACTGTAAGTTTCCTGTTGTAGGTAAATCTTGAGCAATCTCCCGTCCGAACAGGGGAATGATGCGAACCTCGGCGTGCACAGCAGGATCCATCGTGATGGCCTTTGCGCAATCAAGCATGTAACTCATTCTTTGTGGTGGGACAGCGCCTCATAACCGGCGGCCGATCCTAATCATATGAGAAGACGGGAACCACTCTTGCGTAACGCAACAAAGCACCAGGAACCATTTCATGATTCTGTATGATCAAAAGTTCATAAATTAATGATCTGCCAAGCTAGGTTAATTATTGCAGCCAGACCTGATGCAGTATCGTGACTTTGCTAGCCCATTGCTGCGTAAGGACCCTTATTCCCCCAACCCCACACTCTTCAATTTCGTCACCCGCAATAGGCAAAGACGATAGCTTGCCTCGTCTAGATGGAAGAATTGTACGGGGTATGTACGTTGCTTCAAAGCGCGTTGCTGATAGGTGAAATTGCAGTAATTTCCGGTTAGTAGTATCTACTCATTTGTCGACGGCTCCTAGCCTCCTACCAGCAACAGCTTCAGTCCAGCTGTTGTCGTTAAAGCGATCTTGATAGACTACTCTGTAGAGACGTTATTACCGTTTGCTTTACCAGGGTAGATGCAGTGGTGTAGCTAAGTCTTCACCCAGGACAACCTCAGCAGTCCCAATATCCCCTAATCAAGCAGATAATCGTTGGTCAGCACTCCATCGGCATGCCACGGCGCAAATCATTTTGGAAGCTACTCACGCGGTCCTCGCGGTGCCCAGTATTCTCCTGTTTTGCTAATATCAAGATTGTCGATCCAGTCGATAAGGCTCGCCGCCGCCTTGTCTGGTGTCACAGCTAGTTGATCAAACTCTTGTTAGCTTCCATAACACCATATGTAACAAGTGCTTGCGAGGTCTCACCTCCACCTTCATCCCAGAACTTGTCAAACCCTACGCCTTTTGTCATTTCAGTTCGCATAAAGCCTGGGTGCACGATGCTAACAATGACGCCCTGGTCCTTAAGATCCAAGCTAAGCAGCTTGCCAACCATGTTGAGAGCCGCCTTGCTGGCGTGATGAGCGTAGTTGCCACCCCCTTCCTTTGGATGTCGCAGAGTGATGCTGCCAGACTCGGAAGATACAAGCACCACTTTAGAACCCTTGCGCAAGAGGCCTTTGTGGATGAGCTGGTGGACGATAAAGACGGGGGCAATGGAGCTGGTTGTATACATCCGCTGCTCTTCCTCCCATTTGGGACCTTTGTCCGAGGTAAGGTCTTCTGTAGCAAAGTAACCGGCTGTGATGATCTTTCCTTGTTCCTTAGTCTCGTGAAACGTTGACTCTGATCCTATTGCTGCAACAGGAAATGCTACTCACCACCGAGTCGATTCGCTGAGCTGGGTCTACCAAACTGGCCAGCTTCTGACCAACGTTGGATTGCATGAGGTCGATATCAGAAAGCCATTTGACTCCTGAGGGTGAATCTTCCGGACCCTCCGATGATCTAGTCGTGCCGTAGACGATGTTTTCGCTCTTTTCGGCGTACTTCTTGGTGATGCTGGCACCCAAGCCACGAGTAGCTCCGACAATGAGTATGACTGCCATAACGAGGTGAGCGCATCAACTGGAGTCCTCTTGTTTGTATGGGGGCCCAAACGCTTGCGGCGGGTCCTGATAGTACGAAAGTATGGCTTGAGAGGACTATGTTCTCTAATTTAGCTGGGTGGTAGACAAACTCATATCCTGCCACTAATAACCTTATAGGTACATACGTATCGATGTTGGTGATGTCATTATTAGCTAGCGGGGCATTCCATGTCGCGTCATCTAAGTTTTTTAAGCTTCATTCTTTTACACTAACGTAATTCCAAGTCAGTACGGATACATACCTAAGGTAGGTGTTTACAGATATCAATGATCGACAATGTCCCTCATCTAAACTCGATTTGGCCTTCTCATATGACAGCTAAATGTGTTGCCCTTATATACCGAAGAGTAATTTTGATATAAAGACACAATACCATGCCAGCAATCCGTCGATTCTTATGCTTCCTTAGGCCCTTGAAGTGCTGATAAATATGTCCTGTCTACGCTGAACTTGTCCCCTGGTCTAGTCGAACACTTAGCACTCATAAAAAATCACCATACAATGCCAGCCAGGATTCCACAAGCTCAGCTTTCAATATGTTGGTCAGTTGCTAAACTCTTCCTCCTTACCTATCTACCGCTTATCCACTAGGTATGGGGGTTATGCCAAACAAGAAGACCCTGTTGAACAAACTTCCTTTTGAGCGAGACACATAGTTGCACGGAACATCCAGAGAATTACAAGTCGAAGCTCACTGCGCGTAGGTCACATTCTCTTACCCCTCAGCAGATGCAGAGTGCCTGGTCAACAAGTTCCTTGCCTTAAGTTTATAGTCTCAGTAGTCAGGAATACTCGTGCTCGTAGACATAAATATCGAAGACTTCTCGTCAAGCTGCATCGGAAAACTTTGATAAAGCTTTGCCCTCTACCATCCCATACTGAAGCTCCTGTGCAGGTTACGCCAATCTGCCCTCCCAATAGTTCGGTTACAGTCATTCACCTGCTCCGAAAAACAAAACAAAGGCTCTACATGATGTGGACGTGGTTGACAACATGAACCATGGACATTTCCATTTCGTTGTTTACAAGGCCATTTCGTGGCACTAATATCACAGCTCTATCCTTCAAATTCTACCACTGCCGATCCTCCAGTCGACCCCGTCGAAGTCGCGGTACTAGCACGGGGCCTGCCTTCGTTGGGGCTCACATCGAGTAAACTCTGTTCTTGGGGTTTGCTTGACGCGCCAGCCTCTGCATCTGCCCCGTCTAATAAATCCCGATCCGAGCTCCTCACGGATCGTCGTTCGATGTCGGTGCTGCTACCTGAAGGTCCCTTTCTCACGCCGACTTCAACTCCGAGATCATCGTCATCTTCTTCATCTTCTTCAGGTCGCTGTCCGGGTAGAGCGTTCTTCTCAAGTTCCTGTTGAGCCTCCTCCATCCGTCTTCTGACCTCAGTGGCGACACGCATTCCGTCCGTGACGATGTTATCGAGCACGCCGCGCAAGCCACGGCCTGCTCCTGGAGGGCCGACAGGCGGGGGAATAGGAGGCCTAGCTCCAAACCCAAGACTGGAGAATGTTGTAAGAGATGATGCTGACGATGCTGTGTTGGGCAACCCCTCGATGATGTGGAAAGAAGCTGGGAAAGACGACTCAAAGAATTGTTCTAGCAACTCATCCGCGAGAACAACCATACGGAAGGTTGGTAATGTAAGGTGCAGAGGATGCGCAGGATCCAGCGCCGCATTTGCTGCCTCGGATTTGGCTTTCGAAACCCTGCGTCGTGAGGCCGCATCGTGGTTGTCAGCAGTGCTGAGAGAACTCTCCGATGAGAGGCTGAGTTTCTTAGCCTTTGTCGGGGTTCCGGTAGGGGATTCAGGGCCCAAAAGATCTTCTTCATCTTCCTCATCCTCATCCTCATCACCTATAGCAAACGCATCTCTCGAGCCTTCATCATCTGGCAAGCCCGTGTCATTATGCCCGCTAGCCGGATCGGCGTACTCGAAACACCGCCTTATAAAAGCACTCACACTTCCCAGGAACCTCTCATTAGTCGATATACCAGGCGGTAGGCTGGCTTGTGATTCCTGTCCGCTTGCTGAATCGCTTTCCAGGACAGAGGTTCCAGGACTCAATGTTCCCTCTAGACCCCGACGGGACAGAAATAACAAAGCTTCTGAGATCCGTAGGATACCTTCACGGTCAACTTTGCCGTCCTTATCATCGTCATATAACTCGAAGAAGTATGTAATAGTGCCCATAATGTCACGTTTCCCTTTGATCTGCGCCAGACCTGTAACAACGTTCTGGAGAGTCAAGGCAGAGCTGCCATCCACATCCCACCTCTTGAACAAACGTTGCAAAAATTCGTGATCAGCAGGCTCCGGTCCTCCGCCCCAGGGTGACATTAGTTCGGATGGCCGCCTGGCGCTGTGAAACATGTTTTGACGGTCGTCATAATTGCTATACTTTGTCGCACCTGGTGAATCCGATATAGCCCATTTCGACATGCTTGCCAGAAATTCGCGGAATGCATCGTAGTCCATGAGGCTTGTACTTGGGCCTAATCCAACGCGTCCCTTTTCAACTTCGTCGTGATGAGTTGCGAAAATCTCAGATGCCCGCATCCTGCTTGACTTCGCTCGCCGCAATTTCTCTTGTTGAATCATATGGTCCCTCTGCTGACGTTCGTATAGGATATTGTAGAACCGATCGTATAGCGAACCAAGCTCATCAGTGCTTAACAATTTGCTTTCGGGACCCAAATTGCGAATAGCTGTTCTCTTAGCAAAGTTCTCAATATTGTTGAGGACGGCGTCCTTATTCTTCAAACGCAGCTCGGTGATACTGCTGTGAGTTATTCCCGCGAACTCCTTAAAGGCCACGACCATCAGTTCCTGGAATCGGGTTACGGCACGTAACTTTGGATTTTCGGACTTGGGGTGAGCCGACTCATCCAAGCGGGAGAAGTAGGCCTTCAGAACTGAAATGAAAGCCCCGTCATCCGCCGCATCGAGCAACTCCTCACCATTGATGCGCAAGATTGCTAACCCTACCTGAAACAGTACCTTTGGCCCTTCGACGAAGAAAACGTCCAGGACACGGAAGGCAAAGACAAGGGGCATCGAGTTGATGTAAAGTGACAGAAACCAAGGGAGCGAGACGACAGACAACTGCACGTCGCTTTTGACAAGATGATCCCAGAGGATGGGCATTGTCCTCTCCACCAAGGACTCAAATACCTTCTGGTCAAGAAGGGTTCCATACATAGTCGTGGAGTAATACCCTGGAACTAGTCTGTCGCAAAGTGCTGAGAGGAGAAAGAAGGCCTGGGCTTCAGACATGTAAATCAATAATGCAGCCACGACAATATTCATGGCTTGGCAATATCCGACCTCGGTATTGACCCAGCTGTAAGCAGTTAATACCCGACGTAGGCGGTTGATTCCATCCTCGCTTTGGAAGCCTGGATACTCTGGAAGACTCCGGTTGAGGTCCTTTTCGATCTCGTCGATAGCAAGCGATTCTTGGCCTTCAAACTTTGCCAGGGTATCAGTATAGAGTGCTGGATTTTCCAGGCGTAAATAAATCGAGCCAGATGTGAGTTCCCAAGTCTCGCCTCTGAGCCGGTTTGGCAGACCAACGCGAATGAGCTTGTGGAAAGTTGGTTGGCGGATCAGGGTAAAGTTTCGACCATTATCACGTAGATACTCAGCCCAGAGGCGCATTTTCGCCCTGTCCCGTAGCTTCTTTGGGTCGCCAGGGTATCGGAAGAGCATTCCTAGGCCGGCGTCTGGTGGGGAGGCATTTTTCCTGTCCTCAGTTCTAAGGAGATGCTCAGAATAGCACTCAGCAGCGACTCGTCGCAGCTTGGCTACATTACCAACTCCTGCCCTTAGGCCTTTTTTGAGGCCATCACAAAAACGCTCGCAAGACTGCCTGGTCCCGGCAAGGTGTATTGTAATACGTTGCTCTCTTAAGTCCTTTTTGTCCTTCGAGTCCTTATCTTTAGGAGTGTCGGCGAGAAGACCATTCCAGGTGGTCAGAGCGAGTGCGAACTGGAACATGGTAAGGTCAGTTAAGTAACACGCATGAGCGTCTGACCAGTATGGATCATACCTGAAAGTTCTGGCTATTCAGGCGCTCAACTCTTCGTATAGCACATAATGGAAATGTGAAGCCGTTGCCGCTGGGGCCTCCGCCATGTGTCTGGCCAGTGAAAGCAGTCGACGTGGAAGTACTGGCGGATTGGACAAAGCTAGTAGGAGTTGTTGAGAAACACATAAAATGTTCTGACAGATGCAGTTTTCCAGCATAATGCCATCCTCTATCTTGATCCTTATCGCCGTGTGTCGCGTTAGAAGGTGGAATAGTAAGCTCAGCGTTGATCTCGTAGAGTGGTGTCTGGGAAGCGGGGAGGCGGAATTGACTTTGGAATAGGGACGACTTGGAAGGATTGCGATCGGAACTGGACAGATTGAGTCCCTGGGTAGGATCAATAAGCTGCTGTGCTTTCTGGACAATGTTGGTTAAGTTTGAGAACATGATTTCGGTCAGCGGCGCATGACGAGGGGGATGCGGTTCGACAGGGAGTATGCGGCTGGGCTGGAAGAATGAAGGCTGAGAATGGGAGAAACAGAAACTGTGTGAGAGAACGAGGCCGTTTGCGATTTATTTGGCCGAGTATAGGAGACTTAGTACAGAACAGACGGGAGAATTTCAGTATCGGGGCTGAACGAAGGATGGAGACAGCTTAAGTTAAGGTATGGAGAGGAAACCTGAGGTTAGTGGAGATGGATGGGGTCCAGCTGCGTCAAGTCTCCAGATACGGGAAATGGGCCATCAGCTACTGGCCAGGGGAACCCCAGGGCATTCCTCATCCAAGAGCCACTGCTAGGGGCTTCCTGTCCATTTAGAGCATAGGTAGTTTGACGTATGTATTAAAGAAATAGCGTGGCTTAGACTGTGGCTCAAGCTACAGGATAGTCTGTATGGCATATACTTACCCTATATCTTTATATTTAAATCAAGTGAAATATTACCTTATTCTAGGATCCATGTTAAGGTAAGCTCTGGGATGTATATTTATCCAAACCATCTTACACTCTAGGTACCTAGATGGATACCTTCAACAGAGTTAAACAAAAGCTGGTCCGAATTAAGAAGCTCTGCCATATTTAGGCCCAACATTATAGCGACGCGCCTGGTTGATGTTGAGCACTGTTAGTGTCCCAAGGCTTCTCTGTGCTGGAAAACTGTCACTGTCACTGTCACTGTCACTGTCACTAGATATGGCTGCTGAGAAGGCGATAGGTTTCCCATACTCTGAGGCTGCATGATTAGGGTGCCTCGAGGAATAGCGCCGCTTCTTACCCTGTTGAAGTTCTACCGGACAAGGCTGTAGAGAATTGCGTGCACTGGTTGTGCTAAAGTGAAAGCAAGGAAGAAGCTTAAGGAAGCGCATGATGGCGGGAGAGGGGATGAAGAATAGCAAGAACAGAAGAAATTGTCAAACAGAATTGTGGTTACAGTCGGTAGGTTGCTGCTAATTTTCCATGGCTATAGATAGCCTGAAGGCGCCTTTGGTTAGTTTAAACAGGTACTTACCCATGGACTCAAGAAGATACGCAGAAAACAGACAACAAAGGGATGTAATCTTAGCACGGAATGTTCTTACATCGTGTTCGTGAATACACAAACACCAAGGACTTAGCATAGACTATTTGCATTGTTCTCTTTGAGATGAAACCGTGAATAGCAATATCTCAAGATAACCAAGGCACTATCACGGAAACAATGCAGTTGTAGAGACAGTTCTCAGATGAAAGATATACTGAACAACGTAGCCGCAGAAGCATTGTATGTATTATAATACCCCCGTCTAGAACTTTCAAGCAATGATCTTATTTGCATGGGATGCAGAAGAAATACTGCAGACAGGACACAGCCCGTTTCACTGGAAGGGCATTTGAAAGGCATAGACATGGATGCCATAACGAGCTCACATCCAAGTACAATACTATGTATATTAGCATATATTGTTAAATTGTTCTCCCTAGTACGGTAATTTATTCACTCCTAAAAGAATATATAATGCTTGACTCGACTTAGGTTGTCTTTACAAGTAATAATCTACGCCAGAGTATGTTAGCGAGCGCAGATTCATCACTGGGTCTTAGGATCATCAAAGCAACATATGCCATGTAATAGAAACTGGCCAGGGTTCTTCAACAGACTTATTTGGCTACAGCTGAATCTGGCAGACAAGTGAGAGCGAATGTAAAGCAAGTTACGCAGATCGTACCGTCGAGCCTGAATGACAAAGCTCCCAGCCTTACCTTAAGACGGTTTACTCTTTACAACGCTAGTCGGCTAGTAGCAAACTGCCAAATGTGAACGTCGAGACATGCCGTGCCACTAGTGACCAGGTAGGCAAAGGAAAAGCCTTGAGAGTTATGCGAAGCTAGGTCTAGGTAGTATGATTGAGGCCTTCTCCAGGCCCGAAAGCTTAAATATACCATGGTTCTGCTGCCATCTGGCAGAAAACGGGATTCCCAACCGGCTTTGGTAGTGTCGTTGCCCACTTGGGCTGCTGGTAATAGGCAAAGACATCCAACTGCCGTCATTGGAGCCGGCCTAGGTAGCCAGTATTGAATTTATGCGCTATCTTTGCACTTCCTGCTCAAAGACTCAATACTGCATGGCGGTACGGATAAGTGCTTGGCGAGGCTGCCGACATACCTAGAGCAGCCCGTTATTTCCCGCGTCTGAGATCTGATGTACATGGGTGGTCTGTAACCTCTGGAAGAACGCGGAAAGCAGTCGTTGGGTTCGCTTGATCAGGGCACAGGATGGACTGCATGGAATGAAATGAAACGAAATGGAGGGATTGAAAGCATAGGGATGGCACGTCTTGAAGTGACATTCCAATTTCAAGGATCTCATTCTAGGATCCGGCAGATTGGGAGCAAGAGCCGGCGGCAGATGACGCAAGTGGATTTCGATCTAGGTTTTTGTGTCAATTGTAGGTATTCGGCTGACATGGAATAGGTGGTTGGTTGTTGGAGATACATAGGTAATTGAAATGTCTGGGTTACACTCCCTAGATTTGATCCTGAATCATACTAGAATTTAAGAGTGAGGTTGTAAGTAGACGAGATAAGGGGAACGAGTGAGACTGTGTTCGTCTCCGGCTATGCAATATAACCCTCCTTTACGTCAAATAGCAGAAGCCATAAGCTCGACACCACCACTGACAACTCGTTGATCACCAAAAGGGTACAGTATCTCTAGGTGGCCTCTCAAGGAACCCACATTTCGTCATAATAGATTTCAGCTGGACCCCCGCTGCCGAGTCCACTTTAAGTGCTCCGCTGTATCTACAGTACAGTACATATAGATCGCAGTTGATAGGAGGCTGAAACCCATACATATGACAATGTATCTTCAAGTGCACCTGGAGTTCTGGTTCATAGAGATGGCGCCTTGGAAACAGGGAAAAGATCACCAATTCAGGAAGAAATACCAATGGAAGATCCATCATGTCTGGAGTCTGTATGGCCTCTTTTATTCACCACATGCGGCAGCCTCCTTTCAGATACTCGTGCCATGCTGTTGGTCCTTCTTCGGCCCTCAGCCGACCATACCTTATCCATGACATCCGATGGCGCTCGTTCACTCACCGTTTCATGGGGACGCCCTCGTCTTATCCTGAATAGGCACTCACGCTGCATGCATTGGCTGTTTACTATAGTAGTCTAGCTCACAGACTAGGCAAGGCACATAAACATCACGTCTAGGCCGTTCATTTTTTAGCCTCTCATTCTGCCTCCATCTTCATCACTATCTCCCTCCTGCATCGCCCACCTTCCGCCGCCTTTTCGTCGTTTCTCTTTCCATCCGCCTCAGGGTCTCCCCTCTTCCGCCTCACTTTTGGTTCTAACCTGCTGCCAATAGTCTTAACCCATTTCTTGATCGAAGCTTTGCGCTCAATCTGAATCTCTGTTCTTGAGGTTGCCACTTGGAATAACGGGCTGAACTTGAGGACGCCGCATCACTCTCTTATCCATCGTCTCCGCATCGTCAGGAGAACCGAGCCAAACTTGCTCTAGAACCCCCCAACTGACCGCGTGACAAAAGCACAACCACGGGCGACAACGGCAAACAACTCAGCGTATGCTAGAGACCCCCTCGCTTTTCGAATTGTCTCCAATTTACTGGCCATATCGACCGATTTTCTGGCAGTGTTGGTCCCAGGTTGTTATGGGCTCGCGCCTCAGCCCCAGTCAATAATCGATTCCCACTGACTTCGCCCCCTCGCCGATCTCTTTACCTATCTGTTGCCGCGATTCTACCACAGGACTTCAGGACAATAAAGTCATGGCTGCGACCGTTGCGCCCTCACATGCTGGTGGCCTACCATCGTCATCGGGAATCCCTGCGCCCTCGCATTCCGCAAACTCTCACTCACATGCCCAAGATGCTCCGAGTGGACCAACATCTCCCACCCCAAGTCCATTACCGCAAACCCGCAAATTCAATCTTCGCGACTTCAGACGAGTTCGCACACTAGGGACAGGTATGTCCATGACTTGTAGACTTATGGCCTTCCGCTTCTGACCCCCTGAAAAAGGAACATTTGCTCGGGTCTGCCTCGTCCGTCCCGCCGCAACTGCGCATATTCCCCTTGACCATCAACTCAACCCCGAAGTCTACGCCCTCAAGATCCTACGGAAACCAGAAGTCATCCGTCTCAAACAAGTCGATCATGTCCGACACGAACGCGCTATTCTCGCTGATGTCGCAGGCCATCCTTTCATCACAAACCTAATCGCCTCCTTTTCCGACCAAGATTCGCTCTACATGCTGCTCGACTACGTTCCCGGGGGAGAGTTGTTCACATATCTTAGAAAGTTACGACGCTTCGAAGAATCTGTCGCACGGTTCTACGCCGCCGAGATTGTTCTTGTTCTGGAGTACTTGCATGAGCAGCAAGGAGGTATTGCCTATCGAGATCTTAAACCTGAAAACCTCCTTCTGGATCAAGAGGGCCACATCAAGCTTGTCGATTTTGGCTTTGCCAAGCGACTCGGCTACCGTGAAGATAACCGCCCTGTCGAGACATATACCTTGTGCGGGACACCCGAGTATCTCGCCCCTGAGGTCATCCAAAACAAAGGTCACACAGGCGCAGTCGACTGGTGGGCACTGGGCATTCTAATATATGAATTCTTGACGGGGTATCCTCCTTTCTGGCACCAGAACCCCATCGAGATCTACAAGCAGTGGGTAACTGTTCGACAGATGTGTAAGAATGGCAAGTTGACTATTTCCCCGCAGGATCCTAGAAAAGCCCGTTGTCTTTCCCCAAGACCCCCCCTTATCAGGAGAAGCTAAGGATATAATACGGTCCTTCTGCACCGTCGATCGTTCTCGGCGCCTTGGTAATATAAGCGGCGGCGCAGCTCGTGTGAAATCCCACCCTTTCTTCCATGACACCAACTGGGATGACATTTTCAACCGTCGACAAAAGGGCCCCATCCAGCCCCCAATACGATATCCGGGCGATGCACAATGTTTCGACGTTTACCCCGAGGACGACGGATCTCGCGAGCCTTATGGCCGCGAGATGGCGGAGAAATATGACCCATACTTCGCTGACTTCTAATCACCCGAACCAGCCACCCAACTGGATCGGAAGATGGGTGCCGACGTATCTCGTCATGCCAAACGTCCATTTAATACATGAGAATTACTCGGCAGTCAGACTCTGCTCCAAATATGCGCAAACGCATACAAGGTGCCCAAATGACCCTTGAGAATGAACATACACACAATGACGAATTACGATTCAACGCCAGAAATATCGGTTCTTAAATCAGCATTTCTATTAAGCCTTTATGGCCAATGCCTGGAGAACAGCGCTTCACTACGAATAATGACTTCGATGAGGAGATAGGAGACTATACCACACCACTCCTTGGTATCCAAAATCCATTTAAACTCCATTGCTTTTTACGTCTTTTTACCTCGTGCAAGCGAATGGTTTAGCCCATAACATCTGAGTTAAATAGGCAGTCATAGCACCTGAAGCTTTATATTACCCGCACATCCGATACTCGTTTCTCAGGGCCGTGAAATGTGCGGCGAGACAGTGAAGGATAATCTTGCACATACCTCATTTCTTGTTCAATGAATTTATTTGTTAACGCTGTTTGCCTTTTCTTGCAAGCAGTGAAACTAACACAATACTAGGTCTTTGCATACATGATGTTTGAGGGCTTTGCCTGCTGCCATATACTATCTAAATGAGTTGTATCAACCAGCAAATAATAAAGTGAGCAACGGGGGATAGCGATAGACACGTAGTCTTGCGTCACAAGCATAGTACAAGACATCCCCACCGGCCCTTACGGTGTTTGAAGTTGCTAGGTCTTTTTGCAATTATATTTTCACATCCCCTCGAGACCAGAGAGAACAATGCAGTAAAAGTGTGGCTCAAAACCGCCGGTACAGCCAGTACACACCTGCACCAAAAGCGAGTACTGTGGCTAGGATACAGGCACCCTGCTTAGTACTCCAGAGGTACATGCTCCAGCCTGCCATGACCTCCTTACGGCGTGCGGCGGCCCGTCGCTCCCAGGCCTCTGGGTCAATTTCCATAGGGAGTCGGGCCCGAGGGTCCTTGCTTACACCACGGTCCAGGTCTGACGGCGGGGCCATATCACTCGGTGAGATGAGGGGCACGTCGATACGTAGGAACACTGGACGATGATCGCTCATACGCAGTACTGGAAGACAGTCATAAGCACGAACGTTGAACTTGGGGTCCTGGCTATTCCCTTTTTTGAGCCATGAAGGTACGTCGAGAAATAGGATCCGATCCGTCCAACCCGGATAGCGATGAACCGCAAATTTCCAGGGCACGTCAAGCTCAGGCTCTCGCGTGCCAGGTCGTGGTGGTAACACATCGTACTTGTAAGTCGGCGGGAAGCGCACCTCGTGCTCTGATAACCCATGTAAAGTGCGGCCAGCGTTACGTTCACGTGTAAGTTGATCGAGACGGAAAAAATCTGGATAGTAGTTCTCCGACTCCGGATCTAGACTGGGGAATGTAGCGGAAGGGGGCGGGGACGTGGTGGATATTCTATAATTTAGATCGCCGGCAACAAAGAGGAATGACGAGGGCCTGAAAACGGAGATGTTGTGCAACTGTTGTTGAAGTTGTGAGTGTTGCTCGTTATGTTCATTATCGAGGAGGCGCGCACGCTCGGGCTCGTCTTCGGCAGGTGGTGTTGAGGCTGGAGATGGTGTGACAGATGTCTTGTAGCTATTCACAACCACTTCTGGGTTTTCAAAAGCCATACCACGCATTATAGCAGCCCAGTTGGCATTACGCCTGGGCAAGTTCCATTCCATAGCCGCCAGATGTGTTGCGACAAAAGTCAGCTCAGATGAGCCACCATCAGCTTCGTAAAGCATGCGCAGACCGACAGCGCCCTTGTTCCCTATCTCAGCGGCCCCAAACCCGACTTCCGCTTCTTGAATATTTTTTAACCTCGAAGGCTCGCGAGCGAAGAGCAGGATGGCGGTGTAGCCAACATTTTTGCCTCTCACAAGTGTGTATGGCTTCGAGGGGAGGGCGGTGGGCGTAGTGTTGACAGTCTCGCTATTTCGACTCGATAGATCGTCAATAACATGTTGAGCGGCGATATTGATGGCTTGTTCGTATCGTGAGAGGTATGGGTTCAAGAAGTAACCACCGATGAAGGAGTACGCCAAGGGTGCCACCTCCTGTAGCGAGCTGCGAACAAAACATGAATCAGTACAAAATATCCCGGTGCTCTATGTAGACCTTGTGCTGATCGAGTCTCGAGTTCCATGACTGTCCAAGCTAGCAGCGTATCGAGGGCGTTGGTAACCTGATCGCCTTCGGAAGAGACGAAGAGGATTGCGGCTTACAGAACAACAACCTCTGGTAAACCAGTTGCGTTTTGACGAAAGGCGGTTTGCAAATGGCTGCCGAAGACGGGAATATCGAGAAGATTCTTGGCACAGTTGAAAGTGAGGTACAAGAGGTCAATAGAAGGGGGGGTCATGGTGGATGGAGCGGAGGAAGACGACAGCTTGGATTGGGAAGTCGATGTTGATGTTATAGTCGTGGATTTGGTTATTGAAGTCGATGCCGCCATGGCAACGCACGACATTCAGGTCTCGTTGTAAAAAGAGCGAGACGGTCGAAGGTCTTGCAACGATGAAGGAGAGAAGTGGTAAGAGAGGAACCAACTGACTTAAGAAACTAAAGAGAGACAAGAACAAGGGTCCCGCTGCAAGCCTAAAAGGGAAACCTCGAGTGTGTGCGAAGCTCACAACATGCAGGGAGGAAGGTAGGTTACAGATAGGATGGTGGTGGGCAGGTGAGATTGAGGATCTGGAACTGGCTGCAAGCAAGGAAAATGTGGGGTTAATGTTTGGTTTCGTCGATCACTATCGACTTTTGGTCCGGTTTAGACTTTGTTTTGTGGGTGTCGGCATACAGGCATGATCACTTGAGATCCAATCGTCAGCATAGGCCGAAGAAGGGTTCGATCGCGTGCCCAAGCTTCTCCTTGGGCTCCCAGAGTAACACTACAGATTTCGACACCCGTGATGATGTACACACACTTTCCGCCTCCTGCAAGGTACGGCAATCAACCTAAAGCTCAGTAGGGTACTTACCTTGCGTATTCCTGTGTTGCGTTACATGGAGGTATTCACTCAAACCCACTAGACTACCAGAAACTGAAGACTGTTCCCGAGAAGATGACCGAATACATGAAACTTTGTGCATCCTGATTTATCTGGGTTTTCAAATGTCTGTCGGCCTCCGATGTGATCAGCTCCTGTCGTCCTCGTTACCACTCGAGATAACGAGACCTGTAGGCTGTGAGGCACGCATTCCAAACATGTGACCATCCAAAAGACCTTGTCATTGGATGGCGGTTCCTCGTACACCCATTCGAGTCTGTGCCTTCAGCTTGTCAATAACCAGTCTGCTCCTTTAGGTCAGATCCATCACTTGATTAGTGTGTAAGCCGGACATTAGTTTGTTTCAAGATTTAACTGAAAGCCTGGACAACGGCTTAGGCTTCATGATATCAGGGCCAAACTTACTTCACCTAATTAGGCTACGGATTACCGAGAACGAACGGCATGACGCATCATTGTGAAGTGAAGGACAATTTCCAAATAAAACAGACTGAATTTGTAGACTACCTAATGTGCGATCAAGAAATGAATGAAGGGGTGGATGGATGTACGTGAAATGCAGGGCTGCTCAACCCGACGGTTGAAAATATAGGCTCATCAACCATGTGCCCCTTGTCGGCTGTTGGGAAGTTTCGTTAATACCCGATTTCCCAACCCTGGACTTCATGATTGGAGTGCATGTCAGCTGCCGCGTCACCGTGGTGTTTTTGAAGGCTGCAGCAACTTGTGTCAACTTGTTCGCCCAATGAAGTGCCTGATTCTATCCACGAAGCCGAACAGTAGGATACCGGAGCTGACCTTAACTTAGGCCGGTAACTCCCACTGTTGCATCTGCCACTGTACCAAAGATCCTCTGCCAACGTGGACTGCTATCCGTAACAGGCTTGCCTTTCGAGACATGGTGTCGAGACTAGCTTTACTAGCAACATAACTTCTGAAATGCGTCCCCTGTTGCGTCCCCAGAAGCTATCTCCGACAGGTAGGAGCAAACTCAATAGACCAGAGCAAACGTCCGTGCAAATTAAAAGAAAGCAAAGAAAGATACGATGAAGGAAATGCCTGCTAGGGGATCGAGCTGAGCCGCTTCGACGGAAACGTGAGCCAGAGTGAAATGTGGACCCGAATTCAGCCAAGGGCGAATCTTGTATTATCGACACCATGGTATGTGGCATTCCGAGATAAGGCTACTTTGCGAGTAGCAGTGATAGCCCTACAGGTTCGGTACACCCAGAAATAGGAGTACCGGGCATGCCGTTCAGGAAAGTCTCCTGAAGGCATTGTAGTCGCTCAAAGGATGAAACCCCAAGGTTTATCCATTGTGCAGCATTGCAACCATCAAGAGACACCCGAGCCATGCGTAAAGTCGTGAATTCGCCAAAAGATACGTCGAAGAACAAGATAGAGCAAAAGCGTAGAAAATAGGCATGACCGATCCGCGCTCCAACAATCGACCGCGATCAATAAGCAGAATGATGACCAGCAGAATCATTCAGCTGTTCAAAAGACCTGCATCCGGGTGTCGATGTTGGATGTGAATCGCCAGTATCGGTAGCCATGAGTGAGAATCCCAAAAAGAGAGGAGTGATCGGTTTAGAAATCATTTCGGCCGATAGCTGCCCGAGGCATGTCCCGCTCCCTTTGAAGCTGAGCGAAGCCTGTTTATCGTCCACTGAGTCAGCCATAGTTGTCAGCAAATCTTCCTTCGGCCAGCGGTACAAAAACACACTACACGCGCGAAGGAAAAAGATTCCTTACGAGGGACTAGAAAAATAGGCGTTACTTATCACTCACATCCTGTCGCTTCCACCGATGGCACGGTTGGTGTCGGGAGTATCGACGCCAGCACCGGAGCCTCGCTCAAGCATCTTGCGACGAGTGCTGGGAATGGCATTAGGCTTAGCAGCAGACTGGCCGGCAGTAGCGGCGTTGGTACGGCTGGCACGGGCCTTTTCCTCGTCAGGGTCGGCCTGGCCGGCAGCCTGTGCGATAGCCTGTGCGTTCTTCTGGTACTTGTAGACTGTCCAGTCGAAAACATAGTCATACTGGAAACCCTCGCGAACAAAGAGGTCGCGGAAGATCTTGCGGAGGTAGCTGTAATCAGGCTTATCGTCGAATCGAAGAGATCGAGTGTAGTTGAGGTAGATTGCGAACTCATTGGGGAATCCACGGCAGAGAACCTCAGTAGGGGTAGTCATCTTCTTTTCCATAATGCGGTCGTACTTCTGCTTCTTGGTGGCGGCCTTCAGGCCCTGCCAAGGGAGAGAGCCGCGGCAGAAATAGAGCATGACGTAACCGAGGGACTCCATATCATCACGTCGTGATTGCTCGACACCCAAGTGGGTGTTGATGGAGGCGTAGCGCGCAGTACCCGTCAGATTCTTGTTCTCTCTGTAGGGGATGTGGAAGTGAGTCTTGGGGTCGCGATACTTCTTGGCAAGACCGAAATCGATAACGTTGACTTGATTACCTCGTTTGCCGATACCCATGAGGAAGTTGTCGGGCTTGATATCTCGGTGGATGAAAGACTTGGCGTGAATGTATTCGATTCGAGAAATGAGCTGATCGGCCAGGAGAAGAACGGTCTTCAAGGAAAACTTTCGGTTACAAAAGTTGAAGAGATCCTCCAGACTGGGGCCGAGAAGGTCGAGAACCATGGCATTATAGTCGCACTCGGTACCAAACCAGCGAACGAACGGGATTCCAACGCCACCAGCAAGAGACTTGTACACACGAGCCTCATACTCCAGTTGCGGGTGCTTGGCCTTGACGGACTCAAGTTTGATGGCAATCTCCTCGCCGGAGATGATATTGGTGCCCAAGTAGATATCACCGAAAGAACCTGAACCGATCTTTCGACCGATACGGTACTTGTTACCGACGCGAAGATCCTGGCCGTTTGGGTTAGCCAATGCTGCAGTAATGTTCCTTGTCTCTACTCAAGCTCCGGTACAAGTAACTTGGGTGATCAAAAAGGGCTTATGGTGCCTCAATATGATTAACGTCGTTTTGGAGATGTTGTGCACCGAAGCCAGAATCGAGACATTGGAGACGGCGAACGTACCATGGTCGTCATGATGAAAGTTGATGGTTTTCCGTTCCGTAGGAATAAAAACGGATGAATAAGTGTACGAGTTTGTGTGATCTGCAAGCCTTCGTTGGCTATAGGGGGAGTCAGCACCGTCTAGGTTCGGTTGAAAAGTAGATAAATGAAAGCAAATGAGAAAAGGCGGCAATGCATGCAATGAGAGGGGCAAAACTGGGTCGGAGAAGAATCAGGCTTGAGGGCGGTGGGCAACGCCACAAGGCAAATCCGACGCAACTCGACGTAAGAGCGACTCGCCCGACAAGCCTCATGTAATCTCAAGAAAAGCCCGCGTAGGCACGAGTCGGTGCATCCGAATGACAGAGAATGAATATACGAACAAGCCGATTGATACAAAACCAAACAAAAATCACATTTCGGTCTAGGAAATATGATCAGCTAACATACCTGCAAGAGAATCGTGTGCGTTTGGAGGCGGTCAAAACGCGTGCAGACTGATCTTTGGGAGGTGACAGCGTCGGTTAGGTGAGAATCGGGGATAGCTAGGAGTTAAAAACTCGGTCAAGATTCTCAACAACTATGTGGCTCCGGTAATTCCTGAGGGTTCTTGTTGAAGCTGAAAGAAAGGATAAGGGAATCTCAACAGCTATGGCAGACTTGAAGTCGCGAGGTTGTCGTCGAGATGACAGTGGGTGTAGGTAGATGTTAGGAGAATAGATGGCGGAAGGGCGTCGTGGGGTGGAAGAAAGGAATGGGAGAAAATGGCAGGCCGAGGAGGAGAAATGGGAATGAATGTGGAAGGGGGCAGGTAGGAAAGAGCAAGTGAATAAGAAAAGTGGAGAATGGGGAGAGCGAGGCCTGAGGGTGAGTGAAAAGCAGCCCAGCCCAGCCCATTATTTGGGGAAGGGGGAAAGGAATTTGTCTGAAGGGCGGGTGGCGGGTGATCCCAGTTGGAGGCTGCCAGCATGGATGGACAAGAACCAGAGCCTGTGAATGGCCCTGACGCGCCCTTCGACCACGTTATTAGGCGCTTCTCACTGGATCAGCCACAACTTAGCGGTCCATTTCCAGGGGGCTCGGCGTCTACTGGACAAGCGCACAGCGCACTCCCCTCCCCAACGCGATGGGGCCGCTCACTGGCTCACTTCCATTCAGCCTTCACCGTCTAGGACTGTTCAAGGGCAGGTCCCGTCGTCTTCTGGACCTGGATGCGGCCCAAAGTGGGGGATGAGGCAACAATTGGCAGGCCAAGAATGTGGAAATAAGACGAGTTACAGACAGGGCGCAGAGTCAAGGCTCAGTAGTGCATGAATCGAAGTCTCACTATGTACAAAGGCAGCTCCAGGTGTTTCATGATGAATCAAACCTTCAAGCTGTTTGCTACCTTACTCTCTTGGTGTTTGCATGACCTCGGTACACGGCTTCCACCGTCCATCACTGCCAACATATTCCAGCCGGTGTAGACCAAGTATTAGACCTAAAAATCTCTCAGCACTGACCTACATGTAGGTAGTACCTCATAATTCAATACCATCGGGCCCCCGATTCGGTTGTTTCTTGAATCATGTAGCAATCGGGTAACTACCACGGGTAATGCTCCAGGTATCATCATCCTGACATCCCAACATGTTGAGGGCTGTCCGGTACTAAGCTAGGCCATCGCCAATGTCAATAGCCGCCCTTGCAATGACGATCTGGACAAAGGCCTGTCGATCACAGCACGGCCTGACAATTTATACAATATTTTCCAATATCATCACGATGTCTAGAGTGTATTATATGTCTTCATTGACAGACATTCCGAGGTTCGTGGATGTGTTTTCTTGGAATCGTTGAGATGAGTAATCTGATTGACCAATTTAGGGCTATGAATATTGACGCCATGGGAGTGAAGGTATGAAGCCTACCTGGTGGTTACATCGATGCACATTCCCGTTACTTCTATAATATCAGTCTCGCCATCCTTGGTTCCAAGAGGTAATAGATATATATAGGCTGCCGTCGAATACATCTTTAATTCATGGTGGAAAGAATGGCAAAGGAGGACATAACTACTGCCCAATCTCTTGATCCGCGTATTCCGTTGTTTGCTTATTCTGACCGGCCTCAATTATCTGCCTTGAAAGCCTGATACCTGTGTAAAACAACGAATTGCACAGCTCCGGCTCAGCCTCCCCGGTGAGGGGTGCAAGCAAGCGAGCGAGCGAGCTGTAACCGGGCGGTAAGGGAGGTGATAACAGTTCAGAGATAATTCGAAATATTAGCGAACCTGCATGGATTCCCTTGATTTGTCTCGTAGCATGTTCAGCTTTCTCTTATGTGGTAACTAGGTAGGTAGGTATCATACTATGACAGAGAAATGGAGAGACGGTTCGGAGCAAACCGATCAACCACACAGCAGACCGCATCTCCGCTAGAGGCAAAGAATTCTTCTAGCGCCTAGACCTAGTCATGGAAGAGATCTTAGTGCACCAAGTGAGAGAAGACTAAGCCGAGAATAAAATATGAAAACAACTTCTATCATATATATGAGACTGACAAATAGATGACTGTTGATGGATTTTCACTGCCAGTTTTTCTTCTTCTTCAAAAGCTAAGATACTGTCTGTCCATCGTTTACCTTCAGGAACTGACCATTCGTGACCATACCACCATACCACCATGTTCACCGACTTATCATTCAACAAATCCATAGCACACATTATTTAAATCATGTCTGCCTTTTGCAAAGGGCGCTACGTACATGGCCTTTCAGGGTTCTCGCATTAAGAATGTCACGAGAACTGACTTGCAACGCCCTCCAATACGTCAATATCACGGTGACCGCACTTCCAAAGCTCACATGATAGATGGCTCACTCAAACTTGGTGCTATTCCGTATAGCTCGGCTGATTACAGCAGTGCGAGTCTCAAATGATAATTAAGGAGCGACGCCGTGTAATCTGTCTCACCGTCCACCGGCTGTGTGCATCGAGATGCCGGGGTCTGTAATGGCTTGCAGGATGTCAGTGAGCTGAAAATAGCTGCCCTGTGCTGCTATAGGTAAGGTACCTTAGTTATATGGTGCGACCACACCTAAGGTTAGTAGGTACCCCCTGTGACAATCACATCTCGCTACGCTTCCTTGGCCCCAGAACTACAAGAGCTTCTTCTCCATGACATGCACGTCGTTTGACTTCCAAGGTTGAATGCTTCTCCATTCACCACTTGAGTTTATACGCCCGACGTAAAAGATGAAACACATTGGAAGCGTGGCAGACACTAGGTAAGCCAGACACCGCCAGATGAGGATTTCAACAGCAGATGAATCAGGTTTGGTCACTGTAGCCCCCCCAATCATTCCGCTCTCTAGCTCCTTGGCCACAACTACCTAGGTAGGTAGGACCTAAATACTTCATCATTCTCCGCAGAAGTAGTTGGGTCTCCCACCATCTGATTAAAATGATACCAAGGCAATATTCTCAACCTGGCAGACGGTAGCAAGGTTCCTCTTTATACGTGTCACAATTTGCAGCTAGCTGTTATATCGAGGGTCCTAGGTACATATACCTGCGAGACATCAACAAGCGAGTGTGAGTGTGAATGCTCTTGGCTTCAGTTCCGTAGATTCAATGCAACCGAGCTTGTGGTGACCATAAGAGATGGGCATCTGATTTTCTTTGTTACTAGGTACTGTCATGGAAACCCATACTTGATGATTAAGCATAGTTCAACAGCAAAGGGAGCCAGCCAGATCTGGTCTCGTGACGCAATGCCTGTTGTTAATTCATGATGATGTCACCTAGCATATAATTCTTCTTATCGATAGGGTACCTAGTCTTCTAGGCAATTATGTTGAACATACTCCTGTTTCTCAGTAAATGATCAAATTTTGTCGTTAACTAAATTACTGACCAAACAGAGCACCGATTTAGGAGTGAACCCGTAAAATTGGGTTGAGATCATGTAAAAGCCATGTAGCATGTTTTAAACTCCGTTGAAGCTAGTACAGAGCTTTGAGTTCGCCCAAATGGAAGACAGAAGAAATATCGCTCAAAGCCTTCCATCAATAAGTATGTTATGATATGTTATTCCTTGTCACAGTTGACCGGCTTTAGTAGAGCCGCAATTATATGTCTGCAGAATCAAGACGTGTATTTTCGACGAGGTGCTCAATATTCATAAAGGAGGAGACAAATCTCTGAGATGAGTTTAGGAGCTAAGGCTGCGCTCTCCTATTCTCGCTTATTATAAGGCATGTACATGAATTTCGTTGTCCCATAACAATTAGGTCATGACTAACTAAATGGGCGCCAAAGTATACTAAATTTCAAGGGAGCTATATAGACAGAATCATCTAGTATCCTGGTGCACTGGGTCCCTGTGGTGGATGTCCCGATTCTGAAGCACCTCTATACTGAGGAGCCAAGTGAGGTACATGGAAATGGTGGCCTTGAGGGGGATACTGGCCTGGTGCCTGCTGCATCGATTGTCCCTGTTGTCCCTGAAAACCATTGGAGCCTGGTCGATAGGATGCCGATTGTCCTGATTGTCCTTGAAGATATGGTGCCAACGTGCTTTCCAATACCTGGCCTGTCTTCTTTAGCCATTTATCTGCGGAGCTGCTGCCAAATAACTTTCCGCCGCCACCAGCTAGCTTTCCAAGGCCAGGCCGTGGCGGCAGCGCAGGAGGAGGTGCGAAATACGTTTGTGGTGGACGAGGATAGCTGGCTGGGTTATAGCCAGCAGGACCTGCACCGAAACCTGATGTGGGAGCGAAGCCTTGCGATGAGGATGGCCTAGGAGGGAGAGCCGGAGGCTGTAGGCTGTTTCCTGAGTGACTTGGCAAAGGGGGACTAGTAGCCGGAGCGTAGGTAGGTTGAGTAGAATACTGAGGCTGAGGAGGGTAAGGACCGGTTGGAGGTGGTTGATACATCGTGGGATTTCCTGGTCCAGATTGTTGCGCTCCAGCGGCTCCAAAGCTGGTGTCCTGAGCCGCATATGGAGGTGGGGGTGATTGTGGGATCACTGTCGGCACCGGTGTACCATATGGTCCCGTGTTCAGCTGTTGCGCATGTGTTTGCTGTACCTTAGTCCCGGATATAATTGGTTGTTGATAAGGGGCGGGTAGGTGAGGGGATGCTTGGTTCAAAGTGCTTTGCGCTGGTTCTACTGGAGTTGAATAAGTTGGCTGCTGCACACCATAGTTGAACTGAACCGGAGTGGATTGTGACGAGTTACTGGCCGAAGTTGGCATAACAGATGCCGGGGCTTGTGCGACGGTTATGTTGGATTGGTTTAATCCAAAGTTATGTGCTTGAACCGGAGTAGCATATTGTGGCTGTGTAAATGGCACTCCAGCATGATGAGATGGACCGGGTGATGCTATTGATGAAGGTGAGTCAACTAGAGATGCAGGTGTCTGGGGGTACGTCTGGACAGCAACGTGAGCAGCATATTGTGGCTGAGTGAAGGGAACTCCAGCAGACGTCGCAGGAGTTGCTGGTGAAGAAACGACTGAGGATAACTGGACTGAGGGGGTCACAGGGGAGGGAAAATAGGTCGACGTAGATGGGGGCATTGGTTGAGCCGGAGCAGCGTTAGGAATGCCATACTGTAGTTGCGGCTGTGGTTCTGATAGTTGCGTTTGAGGTTTCGGGGAGGCCTGAAGACTAGCAGCTGGCTTTGGCAGAGTAGCACCCGAAGCTGGTGGATTTGGAGTGTGGCTCGGAGGTGTTGTCGAGGTGATTTGGTGGGAAACTGTCCCGGGTGGTTGCTGTTCTAGGGGCTTTGAAGGGGATGCAGGAGGGACATTCTGATTAAGAGACGCAGTGGCAGGATGAGTATCGGATGTTGGTACAGATGAAGCAGGAGGCTGAGTCGAATGTGGCCTATATGGCCGATATGCATTTAGAGCCGTTGGCGACTGCGAGTCGGTCCTATCAGGCCGGCCTAAAGGCTTGGGCTCTAAATCAGATGAATCCTGGGGTACTGGAGGAACATACGCCTTGAAGGCAGGAGGAGAAGTTGCATTGGCGGGACGATGGGTAAGCTTCAACGGTGCAGGATAGTAGGCATAGTCCTCGTTTTTGAAGTCTGGGCTTGAAGCATTGGTGGATGGCCGTGTGCCATGAGGAACCTCTGGAGGGCTGTCATCGCTATCGCCAGGATAGGGTCTGTACACTGGCTCTGATGGCCGACGGTTGTCTGCCTGAGGTCGTTGCGTCTCTGTTAACTTATCATCCGAAGATTCGGGTCCGAAGTATGCCCAGGGATTGGCCATGACAGATTGGGATGCAGTGGATGTGTCTTTGCTTGGCATGTTCTGGTCCTCTTGGCCTTGTTGTGTTGGCATGGACGTACCCAGGGCCTGAAGGGACGACGGGCACTTATTAGAAAGACCAGATTGGTTTCCATCTTGGCCATGCTGCGGAAGCACTGGCTCGCCGCTCATCTCGAACACAGGTGTTCCATCTGGCCTATGATGAGATGGGGCATCACCGGGACGTCCTGGCTCACTGTCAAGTTCAGCGACGAATACGGGAGGCGGATGATTGCCGCCGTAATAAGGGGTTCGGACCATATTTCCAGCGGCAATATACCGTGGTCTTATCCAAGACGATTATATGATGAGCTAACGTGTATTCGAGATTGAAAAAAAAGACCTGATGTCAACTCAGGGCTGTGAAAGAGTTGGGTGAAAGGGAGGCTCTAACGCCTTGCCAGCTGCCTTGACAATGTGACTGCCTTGCACTTGAGTTACCTAACTAGTGCACTTGCCTGAAAGGGACATAGTACTGTCGTCTTCATTTCTCTTGTTCTTGTCGCTGAGACCCTGGTCTCCGATAGGTAGTACTAAAAATACCGCCCGCATTCCAGTGACATGCTTTTCACTCAGCTGAAAGACCCTATGGTGGGAATTGGTCTCGGGTTGAAGCTAAGCCATTATATTGGTCATGACAGGGGTGTTGTGTCGATTCTTTGGTTTGGCTGAGAAAAGCTTCTTTCGAAGGTTCGGTTCTTACAATCACCGATAATCTAAACGGCAACAACATACGATCTTCGAAACACCTTTATCAGTCTAACTGTCAGTTGTACAGATGAGTCTGGGACATAATTTGGTTGAGGAGGATACGGTCCTGCCCGCAGATCAATCAATGTATTAGCTTTTTCTTTTTCTTGTTTCCAGAATACAGAATATGTACATCCAAAAAGAAAAGAAAGAGACAGAGAAAAGTCTTGAAGCCTCGAGCCAATAAATAACAGCTCCATGTAAATACATGCATCCCATCGTTCTCACTCGTCATTCCTCTTTTTACCACTCATAAAGTGGCGACCCATGAGCAATTCTGCCGCCTATCTTGTTTGACATATCAGATTACGGCCCGTTATCCGTCTTTGTTTGTCATATTGGGCTTGAATAATCTTTCACTTAAGATACTTCTTATTTCACTAGAAGCGTTGGGCGAATGACTATGATTCAAGACTGTAGTCAAGATGTGTACTTTCACCGCTTGTTTTGACAAAAATCATCAACAACCTTGCTAGCATCTCATATAAAACTCCCTACGTACCTATCTATTCTTTCATCCAAGTTATATTTCCATGCTTGAGTTTACGGTTACCGCTTAACATAACGTTGATTTGGTTGAATGGTTACCTTTCCCTACGATTTGAATGTCTTGAAGGTCATCTTAATTCCCTGGGATTCCCATGGTGTCACTACCTACTCGTCTAGCATGACATCTGGGTTGCTAGTCTTATGTTTCTCTGGAGTAATTTTGCATGCCTGGGGATTGTTCTTCTTCAGAATCTGGCATGCTACCTCCTGGGAAGGTGCCTAAGCTGAGTACTTCAATAACAGGTGAACATTGGATACTAATCATTGGTTTACACGCGGTGAGAAATTCCGATCTGGACGCCGCGGCGGCGTCCACACCCAGAAGTATACAAACGAGATCATCTAGATTTTCTAGTACAAATGAAATACCAAACCGGTTGTAAGCCTGTAAGGAAACAAGAATCCCACTATATGTTTTATTAATGTCCGCGGACCGGCTCCTCTTTCTTGAGGTATGTCTGTGAGTAGCTCAACCCTCTTTGTTAGACCCCATTTGCTCATGTCCGATAAAATCAAGAGCGAGTATTTTGCGTTCATTTTTCAGATTATGCATAGTAATGAACAGGTTCGAAACCCTTGACAAGGCCCTGGACACTGCCGTCACAGCAAATCTGGTGTTTGTTCTGTGTCTTCCTCTTCGTATTTAGATGTATCTATCACAATATCTCCCTAATATCCATATAGTATTACCAGTTGGTCTTTTGGCAGTCCACCTTGTGTACCTTGTCCCAGATAGACGGCGGCATATCTTTATCATGTACAATAATCTTGATGGCTGATCTCCTGTGACATTGTCCTTGCGGTTATCAATGGTCTCCCACCTGGACCCATGCAACTTCACGAAAGCGCGCACTCCAAGAACTCCAGATCGTCTGAGCTAATGAAGACACAGTATTATTCAGTGCTTTCTCGAATTCTGGCTCACGTGCCAGCTCTCGAAACTGAATCCGGGCACAGAGATGGAAATTCGACGACATACCACTGGCATATTAAGCCATGCGACTCAAGATGGCCAACTTTCTCGAGCTATTGGCATATCGTCATAGAGCTTTGAACTTATCTGAAAAGTGACGAAGAAATAAGACCTAAGTCTCCGAATACTAGCGACAGAGGCGCTTCTAGCCATGTACTCTCTAGAATATCTAACCTCAAGTTTAACAGCCTTGACGAATACAGTTACTTCTATCTATGTTAGGTTCCTTAGGAGAGTGCCAAGAACCAAGGTGGTTGTTAAGCTCAAGTAGCTATGTGAAATGTGCTTCCCCTGCGCTAGAGTGCGAATATGTGAGAAAAAAGACAAAATTGGCAAGGCAATACGTTGCATACTTGAGATACATCTTGCTTTGAGGTAACACGAGTGTTAAGTTTTCCTCCCATCCGTTGTTCTCACACAGATGAACATCTTTCTTGACACAACGTTACAAGAGGCTGTATTATTATATCACACAAGTATGAAAGCATTACTGGGCAAAGACAATATAAATTTTTCTTCCCAATGATAAATACACAGTATTGTGATAAAGGTGGCTTTGACCGATACCGAAGCACTAAATCATCCCTTCTTTTTTCTTCCATTTCCATATGTAATTAATTCATTCTCCGGCTGAACCAACTGCTGTTCTGATCAAACAAGCACGTGTGGTATTCCTAATGTTCACAACAGCAGCTGGTTGTATGTGTAGCTCCCATTCCTGTGGAACCTTTGTATCTTGCTTTGTAGCACTAATATACAGGAGCCACTAGATGATGACAAAAAGGCTTTAAGCTCCAGCACCTTCCACAAAACAAAGCTTGCGAGAAAAGCTAACAGTAAGCTTTGATAAAACAATATTGATGCGAGAGATAGTGGTAAGGCAACCGCGACAAGTCAAGAGAAGAAAATGGTGTAGTAAATAAGAGAGAAGACACCTCCATTGGATGCCATCGCAGAATGGTATCGTTGAATATGAGACGAACAATGAGAGAACCAATCTCTAATATCGATGATGCAGCTGAGGATGTTTAAAACAAAAAGGACAGTGTTTTAGTTTGGGGTTTGATAAAAAGACAAGGCCAAAGAGTCAAGTGATCGGCTTTATTCGTCGTCTTCCTTCGCACCACGTCGCATGCGTTCATTCCATCGCCTCTTGCCAGCACGAGTTTCGTAATGAGGAGCAACAGTTTTGACGTCTTGCATGACACTCTCGATAGCAGCACGAGTCTTGTTACGGTAGCAGTCCACTGCAAGTTGTTAATAATCAATTTACCAAAGAGTGATCGTGACAACTTACAAGCTCGCTGCAAGAACACGGTCCGACCCGCAAAGACTCGGCTCTGCAGCCAGGCCATGCGGTAACCAAGATCATTGAGACGGACTTCCCTGCCCCGGGTCGACTTCCTCATTCGAGGAATGGCAATCTCGCCTGAGGATTCGCCCATGGGAACCTTGACCATCTCCTTGCCAGTCCTATTAACACCGCGGCGGCTAGACTCACGGCCTTCAGTCTCTTCGATGCCATCGTCATCATGATCTTCACCAAAGAAACGCGAGCCGGTGGCACTGGGGGGAGGACTTTGCATCTCCCGGGGAAAGTAGCTGCGAGGGAAGACACTGGCACCCTTGCGGAAGCTGTCGGGAATCTCATTAGTATCGACGCCCTCGAGGGTGACCCTGACCCGGAGACGAGATCCGCGAACGTTGTCCTCGACAAGGATAAACTTTCGCTTCTTAGCTTCAGGGATATCCGGGAATAGATCGTCAGGCTCATCAGCGTTGGCTTTGCTGTGGCGCTTGGCTGGGACAGCGCCCCCAGAGTGAGGAGCCATGTGAGACATTGGCGCACTAGTGGGATAAGGCTGATTATTGTACCCAGTAAAGACATGGGCTTGTCTCACATCGTCATTACTTGATGGGTTCTGGGCGGTAGGGGCTTGGTGGTGATGGTGTTCGTAGGAATTGCCATCGCCTATGAACATCTCTTGTTAGCTTGTCTCCAAATACAAATTCAGTTCGTGAGTGCTTATAATGACAAGGCGTAGATAGGATGAGCAGTAGCGACAGCAAATGCAAAACATGACCAAACTCAGAGTATCTAGCTTCAGGGATTAAAGCAGAACGAAGGGATAAGGCCTGCAAGGTTGATCTAGGTGAGGCAACCAAAGACAAACGGTAACTTTTAAAGCCAATTGGCAGATTGAACTCGTCTAAGAGTCGCGAAAACCCAGCAGCAAATCAAACAACTAACAGTAGCAGCAGCAACTGTGCAGGCGCGACTTTATGGTAATGTACAGAACTGTGCCAATAAACAAATAAAGAGTTCCTCATAATCCCTCGAGAGCCACTGCGGCATGGTGTATAGATATAAGTAACATCCGCCTATGTCGTCTTTGACAGGCAGTGAAAAGATAAAGAAAGGAGATGACAAACCCATTTCCCAAACTTTCGAACCGCAAACCGAAACAATGGAGATAGTAAAGACGTAGATACAGCCGCTACGGCGGAGGAACAAGTTTTGTAAGACAGTAAGGAAAAAACAAAGTGCGTTTGGTATCAATTAATCAACACAACGTTGGTCAAGCAGAGCTTTTGATGATGCGATGCGGTGCGATGAGTTGAGGGGTAGTGAAGAGGCAGGGTAGATGGGAGCGCGGAGGCTAAAAAGGCCATGTGCAAACGCCGACATGAGTGTCGTCTAAATCAATCACATCTGGTGGAACATACCAACTTCATCTCCTCCACTTTGTCCTGTACCGTCAGGGTGAGCTCCCGGCTGGTGGTGGTGCATTGGTTGACCCATGCTGCCGAGACCAGGTTTGCCCATCGCGGCGGGACCAGGTCCCATGGGTCCTGGACCTCCAGGCATCCCTGAAGGCCCGCTGGGGCCGGGCATGTGAGCCGCACCGGGATGCGGAGAAGCTTGAACCTGTTTGCGCTGGTTCATCTTTGCCATACGTCGAACTCTTCTGCTGCGAAGTCGGGGATCTTGGTTGCTATTGCGCCAGCTGTCGACCGCTCGCTGGATAAGTCCTCGCTTGCCTCTGAGGGGGATGTTGAGCTCGGCCAAAGCCCAGCCAACACGGTTACAGTCGGTCTCGTACATCAGGCGGTTGCCGCGATATTGGTCCTTGGGGCAACATGCTCGGGGGTAGACGCAGTTTTCCTGCTTGAATTCTGGTGATAATTCATCAATGTTGACGGACTCAACATCACAGCGGATGGTGTACTCCATCTTGACCCTGTCCCTAGAGTACTCAAAGGCTATCCACTGTACACCATTACCGTCTTGTCGGACAACGAGAGGGGTTGTGGCGGGGATAGGTCCCGGTGCTGCACTTGGATTGACACCGGGCGTGGTGTTTCCTGGGCTCTGCAGTTGTCCGCCGTTTTGAGGGTGGTGAGCCTGCTGCATCGGAGATGACTGAGGCTTCTGGAGCTGCAGAGGCACCTGAGGCTCGATTTTGGGCCGAGGACTACCCGTCATTCCTGCGTGCGCATGTTGCGCAGCATGCTGCGTCATTTGGTTCTGGGGTGCGGTTTGAGACATCATCATGGTGGGCTGCGATGTCATGGACTGTTGGGGGTGCGGCGCGTGTTGCGCATAAGGCGAGGCGGCAGCTTGAGGAGGCATAGTCTGATATTGATTCTGCGGCTGGTAGTACATAGATTGTTGAAGATGCTGCGATGGGGGTTGGCCGTAGATGCTTCTGTGTTGATCATGTTGCGAGGGCGATGCGACTGAAGCAGGGGAGTTGGATTGAGGCGTATGGTAGGACATTGGAGGGTAGGGAGGTCTCGGCATTTGTGCTGCTGCCATCATATCGGAGGTATCTACGTTGCGTAATGTAAGTGACTGTCTTGAAACGCGAACTTCGAAAATAGGATGCTATCAAGCCAGCAAGAACTTACCTGCGGATGTGTATCCGCTTGTGGCACCAGGTGTGCTGTAAGGGCTTGGATGGTTGTAGTAGTTGAGGTTGTCCTGATTGTTAGGAGCCTGAGCACTGGTTTGGTACCCTTGTGGAAGGGAATGCGTGGACGAGTACGCGCTTGGATGCTGCTGTTGTGGCGGTTGGTGAGGTTGAGTGTGATGCTGCTGGTGAACTACACTCGGGGGTCGCGAGTGTTGCAAGTGTTGGGAAGGCGGATGACCCTGTTGCTGGTGCTGTGGATGATGCTGCATAGAGAGAAGACCCATTAGTCAGACATGGACGTGACGTGTGAAGAAAAAAATGAAGCTATAAGGCACGGGTCAAAGAAAGAAAATAGTATAAAGTCAAGGACGCGTTGGTGTTTTATTTTCCCCTTGCCAGTACCCAGGTCTGGGGAGCTGGTTTAAGTGGATGTCCCCTGGTGAGGACTGGGATTGCACGGGTGAGGCGGGCTAGGCTCGGAGTGGTAATAATGATAAAGCAACCCGGTTCTCGAGGGCTACAGCGAAGAACACGGGATGGAGGGCAGCGGGGGGTGGCTATACCGCTTGGCTGGATGTGGTTGGAGAGAGATTGGCAATTGGTACCTTCAAACTGTCTCCGTCTCGAAGGTTAAAGCTCGTGTGCCAGGGACGAGGAAAAGAGAGCAGGCCTTTGGAGCGCCAGAAGACAAGATCGATCGAACGAAGGGTGTGCTAGAGGG
>JABSSZ010000508.1:0-28620 GCA_013755755.1 Fusarium sp. NRRL 25184 | reverse complement strand
GACTTTGAACTTTAAATCTAGGGCTTTCAGCCTATCATTCTAAGGCCTAAAGATAAGGGGGATTCCCAGGTTTCCAACCTTCAAGCCATATCGGCAGAGCAGTATGTTAGCGTTAGCGCCTGGTTTACCGGGCAAGGCTGTGCTACTTCTAACAGCGACGACATCCGGTATTATTAAGAAGTGATATAAGGATAAACTTATGGTTCTTTACCAGCGTATTTATTCTATAAAGCGAGGTTTTAGTCGTTCTGCATGTGAACCCTAAATGTAGGCAGATATATATATATGGATATAGCATAATTATCGGCAAATGCCTTTCTCGGTATAAACTCCCCGAGTAAGATGAGATATAGTTAAACGGCGAGATGATGAAGACACAAGACCTACAAGTAGGAGTGCGTGAATCCAATAATTAAATAGGTCAGCTTATATGCTTACTTAGTCTCAAGGGGATGTGACTTGGCATCGTAGGCAGGTAAGCATAGGTATAGTGGATTATTGAAATCCCGAGGAAGGAGACATCTATCTATATAATAGCTCGCTTTCCGCCCAGAACTTTTTCAACAATCTCATCTCATTATTATCATTCAACGCTGTCCACTGCTCAATTATACACCATGGCTGACAACTTTACTTCCATCCCAATTCTTGACTACTCATACTCCCAGTCTCCTGCTACTAAGCCCAAATTTCTATCCGATCTCAGAGCTGCTTTAGTCAAAGTCGGCTTCTTTCAGGTCACAAAGTCACCCTTACCACTCCAGTTGCAGCAGGATTCCTTGCGCCTGTCTGCACAATTCTTCAACCTTCCCACTGATGAGAAGCTCAAGATTGAAAACATTCACAGCAGACATTTCCTGGGGTACAGCAAGATCAACAGCGAGAGCACAGCTGCACAAACAGATCATAATGAGTCAATTCTGGTAAGACTCCCCTCACTATGAATTCGACCCCCGACATGTCTAACAGACTGTTGGTAATTTCCTAGATGGGCCCTGATCTTCCTGCCCTTGGACCAAATGAGCCGGTTTACCTCAACGTGCAAGGCCCAAATCAGGTATGAAAGGATGCGCTTGAACCCAAATGAAAGGCTTGGACTGACTACCACTTGCACAGTGGCCTAAAGAAAGCTCAGTGCCAGGCTTTCGTGAAGCTTTTGAGGCCTATTACACGCATATTCAAGACTTTTCTGTCGAATTTACGGCGCTGGTAGCTGAAGCACTGGAAATGCCCAAGGCCACTTTGACGGCGCTTCTTGGACAGCCAACATGCAGCCGCTTGAAAGCTACGAGGTATTTACCACCGTTGGTCAATGCATCTGCAAAGGATGGGAGTCATGGCATTGGTCCTCATAAGGACGGATCTTTTATGACATTTCTGCTCCAGAGCGGCAGGCACAATTGCCTCGAGGTTCAGAACAAGTCTGGAGACTGGGTTTCGGTGCCCCCAATACCTGGCGCATTGGTCGTCAATATTGGTCGCCTGTTGGAGATTATCACCCAGGGAGTCTGTGTTGCAACAACTCACCGTGTCGTTCTAAGGACAGAGGCTTTCCTGGATGACAAGGGGCAGACCCTAGGTCCTAGGGTTTCCATACCCTTCTTCCAATTCGTGAACCCTCTACTTATGCTAGAGGACCTCACCGTCGATGTACCAGCACACATCAAGGCCCTGGCACCTGACAGGATTGCGGCCTCGGATGCAGAGACATTTTACTCGGGACTATTTGACAACTGTATCGGGGACAATGTATTTGTGAATCACCTCACGACCTTCCCAAGGGTCGGAGAAAAATGGTACCCCGACTTGTTGCAACAAGCGCGTGAGAAGCAGGCAGAGTCAAAGCGGCTGGATCAGCAGAGACGGGCGGCCGATCAAAGCAGCTAATGGCGGACAACCTTGCTTGATTGGTAATTAGTATGAGAGTCATTCCCTTGAACACGTAAACTTTACCACTTTATGAAAACATGCCAAGATGAGAGAGAACAAAGGATGTGTCACTTACGCTAGTTGAATTGTAATACAGGGCTATACGACGGAGAACAAGGACCCCTTGCAACATGCATGTCTGTGCCTTGTCTTTGTCATGGTGTAGTGAAACAAAACAAGACCTACATAACAACAACCTCCATGATGCCATATTCTGTATGCACACCCCTCTGCAGGTAAGCAGCCGTCAGCAAGTGTGGTACCGGTACACCGCCTTACTTACCCCCCGACAAAAGAACCATGACAGCCTCAAGATCCCTGCTTCAGATTCGTCACTGAGGCGAATAAGCTCACCTCATCTCGAAACTACACACACTCGAGTGAATTAAGAATATCATTGCCTACCTCAGATTACATCATCTCCAGGCGTGGGGGTTGCGAAGAGTTCTTTTTCGTAATGCAAAAAGCTCGGCGACCTTGTGTAACCCCAGTGTGATGCTCTGCGATATCCGCAATCTCAGTTATTGTCAATTGATTTATCCGCCCACCATATCCGTCAAGTTCCATCGGTTCTTTGCTTCAGTAATAGCTCCGAATTATTCTCCCGCTTCAATGGGATTACAGGCTGAAAGCAACAGAGAATCCGGCTCTCCAACGGAGACGGAGTCAAATGCCACGAGAGCTTTGCCCGTACCGCCGGACGGAGGGTACGGTTGGGTACAGGTTTTCGTAGCCCAGTAAGTTCTGATTATTGCTATGTGTATCTGTGCATTTTGTGAGTCTGTCATGATACTGATAGGGTAATGTGCAGTCTAGAAGTGTTCAATACATTTGGATACAGTTACAGCTTTGGAATCTTTGAGCAATACTACCACCATGAGCTTGGCTTTAGCTTATTTTCAACATCATGGATAGGAAGCATTCACCTGTTTCTTCTGTTTGTCCTTAGCACAGTTTCTGGTCGTCTGTTTGACGCAGGATACTTTCGTCACCTTCTCATCTGCGGATCTCTTCTTCAGGTCCTTGGATTATTCATGGCGTCGATAAGCACCGAGTACTGGCAGCTCTTCCTCTCTCAGGGGGTCTGTAGCGGTATCGGGGCTGGGCTGGCGTATTGTCCAGTCATGGCTTCCGTGTCGACATATTTTACCAAGAAGCGGGCTTTGGCCATTGCGGTTGTTACCAGCGGCTCTGCTCCTGGTGGTATCATATTCCCTATCATCGCCCAACAGATGATGTATGTCCATGGCTTTGCCTGGACCATCCGTTGCATGGCATTTGTGATATTATTCAACGCCGTTGTAGTGGTGGCCTTGGCTAAAGAGCTTCTCTTACCTCGCAAGAGTGGCCCGTTGTTCGAGTTGGCTGCTTTCGAGGAAGTGCCTTTTGTTCTCTTCAGTTGTGGGTCATTTCTCATTCTTTGGTCTGTATTCATTGGCCCCAATTATGTAAGTCGCTGCAATGAATATGACTCCGCGATAACTATTGACAAATGCTAGATCAATCTTTACGCCGCGTCTGTGATCGGTACCAGTAATGAGACTTCATTGACCATACTGCTTACGCTGAACGCTTTGAGCTGTCCGGGACGAATTATACCATCACTTGTGTCGGACGCATTCTTGGGTCCTTTTAGGACTCTCATTCCGCTTATGCTGTCCGCGGCCGTGCTATACATCGGATGGTTCGGCGTCAAGGCCCTCCCGAGTGTATTCGTCTTTGCAAGCCTGTTTGGATTTGTATGTGGCGGTATACAGACTGTAGGTATGGCTGGTTTGCCAAGTCTGACAACCGATCATAGTAAGATGGGCACGCGGATGGGAATGATCTTGACAGTGTGCTCATTCGCAGCACTGACAGGACCGCCGATTGCAGGAAAGCTGATTGACCATGGAAATGGCAGGTATATTTATATGCAGATCTGGGGAGCCTGCTCAATGGCCGTAGGTGCGGGGTTCATCTTGGGCGCATATAAGAGTCGACCAAAGGGTGACAACTAAGGCTATAGTAGTCAATGGTAGTGACAAGTACCCACAAGTACAAAAACGTCGTGGTGGAGCAGAAAAGTTTAATGTATTTAGAAGTACATATAAATAACAACTGCTCAGCGTAGTCGCTATGAGCTAAAGCGACAACTTGACCGTTCAAGGTGACTTGGACGTTTTGTAATGAACATAGATCATCAGCAGAGATCCGCCTAACATACAACAGCCATTGAAAACCTGACTCTTCCAGAAACTTCCAGCTTCAATATGGTTCAAGGCAGACGTAACTGGGAACCCAATCAAGGTTCCAAGTGCCGCCGCTGCTGATGATATCCCCATTCGCGTACCTACAAGGTCGGGATTTGGCGAGAGACGAGGAACAAGGATAGGGTAGATGACCGAGAGAGGTCCCATGAATAGAGCTATAAGCACAGCCCAGACAATGGTAGAGGCGATAGTGTCAACACCGACCCATCCAAAGAATAAAATGCTAGAGGCGAACCCGAACCCAGCCATAGTCAGTGCTGGGCCAAACCTGTTGGACATGGGGACCGCCAAGTACCGACCAGGTATGGTCGATGCATTACAAATGACCAAGACATAGAAGGACAGCTCTGAGCTTGCACCAGCCTTGAACTGCGCATAGAGTGGAAGCAGGAAGAAGGGTACCCAGTACGCAACCCACATGAGAAACAAGGCCAGGCAAAATGCCATGAAGGCAGGATCACGGAAAGCCGTTGGGTCTAGAAGGGAGCGCACTTTGCGGGAGACGTTGCCTCTGGTGGCTGGTAGCATGATGGCCAAAGCTCCGATGAGCTCAGCCAGGGTGACAAAACCCAGAACGCGTGTAGTCCATGCGAATCCGATCCTTGGCTGAAGATTTGTGAAAATGATGGGGTAGATAATGCCTCCTGCAAGTCTTGATCAGTTTGGTGTAAACATTATGATTGGGGGAAATGTTCGTACCAACAGCTGTTCCGGACGTAGCAAAAAAGACGGCCAGAGCACGGCGTCGCTCGAATCTGGAGGCCACGAGGGTGATACTTGGTACATAGAGGATTGCACTTCCAACGCCGACACAGACTCCCTGGGCTAGGAGGACCTGGTAATAGCGGTGGGCTAGACTCAGCATCATGACGCCGAGTACCGTGATGAGGGCTCCAATAATGAGGAGTTCTCTCAAATATCCTCGATCAAAGATTGGACCTGTTACAACGCCTCCCACTATAGTTTGTCCTTGTCAGCGCCAGACATGACCGAAGGCGATCGATTCTGATTGTGCCACTCACAAATGAGAATAACGCCTTGTAGCGTTCCAACCCAAGCGATATTGGTCGAAGGTGTAGAGGCCAGCATGACTGTCTCGTAGTATTTTTCGTAGGAGCCATATGCACTCAAGAGACCCCTTTACCGGTCAGAAACTAGACACATGGCATGGATCGGCGGATACAGGACAAAACAAAACTCACCATGTCGCTGTATATACGAGAAAAGCTCCCGCGACTTGCATCCAGGCATCAAAGCCTTCATCATGCTTATACTGGACGACATTCTGGTATCTGTCTGGTTCAATTGCGGTTGGGGCCTCTGGAGGACCTTGAGATTTGGGCGTTGAAGGGGACACCATGCCAAGTTGATTCGACTGGGACGCGGTAGGAATGTTACTAGTACCTGGGTATTGACGCTTGGTCTAGATTTGCCCCGATGAATGGACTGGACTAGAGGCAAGAGGATGAACTCAGGTAAGTGTAGGTAGATAGGTAGTGGAGGAGGGGCATAGAGAATTGGAACAAAGAGAAAGAGAAAAGAAAAGAAAAAGAAGTAAAGGAACGCGTGACGCGACAACAGCAGCCAAGACGGATACGCAATATGACGATGCTGATTCGCCATCCATTCTGTTCTACAGGACAAGGAGATAGATCTGCATAACCCCGCCCCTATTCCCGCATGGGTCGGGTCCCGGGGTATTTAGCCAGTTGCTCATTCGTCAGAATTGATTATGCACATGCTACACCCCGCATCGTGACTCAAAAAAGACAAATCGTGAGTCATGATTACCTCGCCGTATTTGATGTTCCGTATTTATGCATATGCAGTAAGAGAACAGTGGAGATGTCTGACAAGCTTCGGCCGACGTGGGGTTTTTTACAGTACAGGGCTCTACAGTACGCCTAGGCACGGGCCGTGTCACCGGATCAAGTTGCCGGGCGCGAAGTCTTCGGGAACTACTGTACTGTACCTACGGCACGGAGTAATACGAGTAGACTAGCACTAACGCATCGTGATACGCACGGCAGTCACGGCAAGGATGTAGGGCTGGCTACCTATATATTGTACGAAATAAGCTTGATCTGTATACAAGCTGCAGTTGATCCAGGGCCATGCATGTCCAATAACATCCTTCAATGACCGAGCGTGGCAAATGCCTTGATCCTTTGTGCAAGCGCCCCCAGACGCCCCTGATCCTCGGCTGCAACAATGATTGTTGTGACACTCGTCTGCGCCCCTCGTTCGTGGCACCAGCCTGCAATGACGATCCTTCCCTCATCTAGCTCGGCACTGAATATCTCTTGAAACTGGGTCAGGCTCATATTGATGAACAAGGGGAAAAAGACAGCAGCATCATTGAAACCCCGCGTCACACTGAAGAAGCCCTTGAGAAATCCCAACGGGTGAGATCCAGTGACGCGTGTGTTCAGATCAATCACCAAGTGGTTTCCCTCAGGATCGGTCATGATATCCGCACCTAGCGGGCCATAATACCCAAGGCGGCTCATGTATTCGGCGATCTCTTTGGCGATAGGTAGATACTCAGCCTTGAGACGTGACTGTTGAGAGTAGTCGATGTGTCCGCCATCCCAATGACCGTCCTCTGAGACGAATTGATCGCAACAGGACGTCAGAATTGGCTCCCCGTCTTTGGGCAAAAACAAGGAAATGGCGAGAGCGGAGCCAGGAACAATCTCCTGCACAACAATGCTTGTAGGTTGTAGATGGCTATTGGAGTCGTTTAGCTGAACAAGCATGCGATCCACTTCCTTTCGGAGAATGTCCAGGCTTCCGGACCTATCGGACTCATTCCGAATGAGGAAGGTTCCCTGACCAGAAAGGGCCTGAGGAAGCTTGACCACAAATGGAAGGCTCTTTTTCTCGATGCAGGACAGCATTCGAGCTACTTCGTTGGCTCGAAGCTGGGGGTCAAGAACTTGCTTCGAATCCAGATGAGTGTCGATCACCATGGAGGGAGGCGTAGGTAAGCCCGAGAACACCAACTCGCGCTTGGAGAGTGCCCGGTAGTGAGATTCAAGCGGAACCGTGGCAGGGAGATGCTCGAGGCAGTCCATTGGATTGGCAAGGCCGAGTTTGGCCGCCTCAGGGATCACGACATCAGAAGGATTACGCACGTAGGTGACTGTCGGCCGCTGATGCTCGCAGATCTGCTGCATGACATTTTCAGTGTCCAACCGAGGCTGCAGGTCCACGTCGTCTCTGCCTGGCCCGTCCAGGTCAAACATGATGAGGTTCATCTTGCCCGCAATGATGCCAAACAGTTGGGGGACAACCTGGGCAAAGATACGGGCCTGGACGCCGCTATCCTTGTGGGACAGAGGGTCTTGGTACGCGTACTTGGTGCAGATGGGGATTCCTCTCGTCATCTGAACCTGCACCGTTGGAATCGTGTAGCAGATGTGGATCTCGGCATCGTCACCGGGGCTCAGTGCGTAGAGATCTTTGAGCGTAGAGTCGAATTCAATGATTGAAGACATGGTTGTGATAGTGGTGTGTGCTGAGATGTAAGATCTTACTGCGGATACCGTTTGAGAGACAGAGGTGATGAAGTTGGTCTTGTCTTATAGTCGTTGAATTACGACATGAGATTTTGTAAAGATCGTCATGTACCTAGTCCATACGTTTGCAGGAAATGAGATCCAGAGCTCGTGCCGAAGGGACAAGATGACTATTTGCACCTACACTTACGGCAGGAGGTCTACATTCGACTATGAGATGTAGAGCTTCGTACAGGTACTTTCTTCAGAGTTAAATCTTGTACACTGCCGACTCATCCATCTTGCTTAAACTGGCATACAGCTGCAGCGTTGCAGTTCGGAAAGAACCAGATTTGTTGTCAGAAGTGCGTCATAGCCTTACTCAGATCAGCTTGTAAAACTAACCGATTTGACCATATTATACGATTACAAGTTCCATCTCACGCACATGGACCCACTACATATTCCATTTGATGTTGCGTTGGTGGGTTACAATCGACGCATGTCAGATATCGTGGAGATGCTCTACTGCAAGAGAGTGGCGTTGGCGGCAACTGGGTGTGATCAAGCTTTGCCTAGGTAGCCCTATCTCTTGGCAGAAAACTCAAAAAAAAGCAGAATTGAGTAATTACGACTTATTAGCAGCTTGTATAGGGATTGGGTAGTGTCACAGGGGCTGAAACTGAATGCTACGTATGTATGTTTACCAGCGAAGAGTGCGAAAACTCTGCATCTGATGAATCTGAAGCTATACGAGGTCTGCGTTATTTATTCCATTACCAAAAGCAAACACTGATAGTTTCTTCAGGATCGCAAAGGTCCATCCATTCTGCCGAACCTTTTTCTTCCCTTCCAGTAACTAAAGCAAAACCTTGATCATTATGCCAACTGGGCTTTTGGCGTCCAATATGTCTATCACATCGCTCCAATCTTTAGCTCTTGCTATCCCAGCCGCAGTCTGTTGTGTCATCATCTACAGACTTTACTTCCACCCGTTAGCCAAAGTTCCGGGCCCCAGGCTGGCAGCCATCACATGGTTGTATCAGACCTACTACAGCTTCGTGGGCGGAAGTCGTTTCTACTTGAAGATTGAGAAACTACATGAGATATATGGTAAGTCCCCCAGTAGACTAGATCACACCCGACAAAAGCTAACTGTCGAGGCCCTATTGTGCGCATCACGCCCGATGAAGTGCATCTGAGTGACCTTGAAAACTATGATAAAATCTACTACGTAGGAAGTCGTTACAGCAAAGATGCCAACTTTTATGGCGCCTTTGGCAACGAAAACTCTTCCTTCACGACGCCTTCAAATGAATTGCATCGCCAGCGTCGAACTGGTCTCAATTCCTTCTTCTCCCGCAAGATTGTAATTGACCTCGAAGACATTGTCCAGGACAAGGCCCGCAAGGTGTGCAAAGCGATTGACAAAACAATCGCGACTGGAAAGCCAATGGATCTACATCATGCTCTGAGGGCTGTTTCTATTGACGTGATTACTGAATATGCATTTGGCGAAAGCTATGGCTTGCTCGACACCCCGGACTTTGGGTACGATTTCTTCATGCTTGTCTTGCGTCTAGGGCCTGCCGCCTGGATCTTTCGCCAGGCTCCATGGCTCAAGACTGTCTTGAGGTCAATCCCCGAGTCTCTTGTCCGTGTCGTCAGCGCACCCATGACCAATGTCATTGACATGCAACGTGTAAGTCCATCCAGTGCTACTGAGATAAAGTATCCTGAGACAATACAACTAACTCAACTACTTACATAAGCACTGCAACAGCAAGCTCAGAAATATTGAGAAACAGCTCGATGTAGGGTCTGTTGAACTCAATGGCAGAGCAACCATTTTCTCCGCTCTCATGACTCCTGATGACCGTCGAAAGCCAGCCGCTGTAGCGCATCTTGAAGACGAAGCCTACACTGTCCTCACTGCCGCTGCCGATACAACTGGTAACGCCATGACTACTATCTGCCGTTATGTCTTTGCGGACCAGAACGTATATGGAAAGCTTCACGCGGAACTGAAAGCTGCTTTCCCTGGGGATCACCAAGTTATGAGATTTCAGGTTCTGGAAAAGCTGCCATACCTGGTGAGAAAAACAAGAAATTGCAAAAAGACCTTGAGAACACCTGCTGATTGATCTAGACTGGTGTAATTAATGAAGGTCTTAGGCTGTCATTTGGCGTCGTTGGAAGACTTCCTCGAATTGTTCCTCAGGGAGGGGCTAGTTTCCACGGCTATGACCTTCCAACCGGAGTAAGCACTACGGCCCTACCTTGGGATGAGAAATCCTGACGCTTTGCTCTATAGTCCGTTGTTTCGATGAGCTCTTGGTTGATCCATCGAAATGAAGAATATTTCCCGGAGCCAGCCAAGTTCAATCCAGAGAGATGGGCCAATGCAGTCGATCCCCAGCGCCTTCACAAAGCCTTTGTGCCCTTTGGTAAAGGGAGCAGGGCATGTGTTGGTATGAAGTATGTGCTTACAGCAGTCCAGTTCACCGTTGCAAATTTCGTGCAATGTTCACTTACTGACGGTCTTGTAGCCTTGCATACGACGAAATTTATGTTACAATCGCCCAGATATTCCGTCATTACCCTGACCTGAAAAGCAACACCCATGAGCTTACTGCTGAGGATGTGGTTTTGGATGACTACTTCTCTTCATACAACCCTGCAGACGCTAAGACTCTTGAGATATTGGGTTGAATCCGATAGCCTGTATTTTGGGCTGTAGTTACTCCAAGTTACCGGTAGGACTCACATGCGGTTAGAGACGTATTGTCAAATAGGGGGCCGTTTTAGCTTTATCCATAGTATCAGCGTTAGACCTGGTATCATAAGAGATATGCAGAAGAGCAGAATGTGGAATAAGACCAAGGTTGATGATTTGAAGGTCTGGTGGTAATATTACTGTACCAAAGAAACTAAATGATTCTTTGACTGTGGTGAACACGTCCTGTAATGAGTGACTTGTTCAAACTACGCCACAAGTTACTCACTCTGCATCATCCAGTTCTGATATGTCTATCTGAAGGGGTAGCAGACATTGCTTCACCGCTCTTTTCACAATGAAATATGTGATATCTCTCAGAATCTTACTTAGCATCCGTAAGCTGAGCGGAATCACATCTTGGGATACGTATACACAGGCAAGGGGCACTCGATTCTTGGTTAGCCTGTTGCGAGTCCATATTTGTAAGTTTCCATCAACGCACGTAAGCGCATTGCGTAAGAATCTATCATCATATCTCAGAGTACTGGCAAAGTCAACAGATGTACCAGTACGGAGTGGCGACCTAGTTAGAATTCGACACGTCCTGCGAGTGGTAGGTCATCGTGTAGAACCCTGCACACATACAGGAGGTACTGTAGCAAGGCCGTTTTATCCTCGATGCACGTAAGCTTGCAACAGCGGTTACGGATTATTCAAATACGGGGTAAATGACGCCATGATACCTCCACGTCATCAAGACCCCGGTATTCTTTCCTAAATCAAGATGCGATTTTGAATCCTTCCCGAAGATCTCCGCTCGGGCGGCGACTGCCTTGGGTAGACGCGAGTATCCCTTGCCGTATGATTTGGAAAAGAGAAGACACTAGAGTTTTGCCGCCTTGATATTTGCTATAAAGAAGAAGGGAAAGGCATGTAAGGTCAAGCAAGATAAGCAACCAGCAGTCAACATGCCATCTTTTCATGATGCCGACCTCTCTAGTTATCACGTTCCAAGATCTCCAAACAGGAGTCAGAATGAGATTCCTGATCCAAGCATTGCATGGATGCTGGAGAAGCTTGATATAAAGCCTAATGGGAATGGATCGCTATCTCCACCCCGAAAACATCAGGCTCCCAACTTCCGGCCCCCTGAGATGCATAGCAAAGCTCTGCCTACAACCAAATCCAGCCCACCAACCACTGTGACGGAGTCATTTCTTGATGGAAGGTCGCAGTGGATTGATGAACCAGTCATCACCAAATGGAGAGAACCCAGCAAAGAGCTTCGTGCCGTGCTTGCCCAAGCTGATCAACTTTACCAGCAATGGGGCCTCTTCAAGCCATCCCCTTTCGACCCGTTCTTTGATAAGCTTTGGATGGAAACCGCCGACATTCTCCGAGATGCTGGGCTTCCATGGCATAATAATAACCTAAATATGCCCGATGAGACCGACTCAAGGTGAGTTCCCAGTCTTGTCAATTACCAGGATCTGACAGACACTGACTGACTTGTGCATACTTAGCTGGCCTTTCCACTTCAAGATATTTGAGAGAGTTGCAGTCCTCGCCAAAGGGAAAAGAGCTCAGGACCCAGATGCGTCCGGCTATATCACCAACTGGAGTGAAGGCAATTACTATGTAATCCGAGCACTCAAGCAGGAGCTTTACTCTCACTTCCCAAAGCAAGAGCCTATCCTCTTGATTGATCATCTTGAAGATGATCTTGCCAAGGCTGCATCCCATATATTCGGTCTTGAATGGCACAGAGTTCCTCTGGACGATTCAAATGGCTTGATGGACAATATTCGTCGCCTCACCATGGACGGGCAGAGGCCTATTATATTTGCCGCCACGCTGTCCAGCACCACCGGAGAAGTGGATGATATGTCTGCCATTGACAAAATCTCTCACAACTTCCCACTCATGCTTCATTTGGATGCCTCTCGCGTCTTTGACTTGTTGACGACAGTGGGGGAGGACTTTCGCCGACTTTTCAAAATACCTCGTCTTCGTCTTCATCACGCCAAACATGATGAGCGCGGGTGCTTCGTCAATGGAGAAATCCTGGCGAGCACCATCGTTGCTGGAGGTTCAAATGCTTATGTTTATCCTCCTCCTGTTGTTGTACTCAAGCCCAGACTTCTCGGCAATCAAACCCCAACTCGAGTCGAATATGTCAGGGGTACAGATGGAACACTGTCTGGATCGAGAGACTCGATTGGCCCTCTCATGCTCTGTCTTCAAGAGCTTCGTTTCGGAAACAGAGGGTTCCAAGAGATCTTTGAGAGTTGCTTTATCAGGAGAATGCGACTGATGAAGGAGCTCAAATTGTTGAATGTCCAGTTCCACGCTCCCTCCACTTCATTAGACCTTATCATCCGAGCCCCCTCTGGCTGGTCCAATGACCTGATAGACCTCGGAGCCAGAAAAGTCGGAGAGGGTAGATACCTTCTCACCATACAGCCCAGCATCAGTGCCCAAGATATCAGGTCTCTTCTACGCACCCTTGGTTCTCATAACGAGTTACATTTGTCCAAAGCAGCAGTACAGATGGATCTTCAATCGCCTACATCGCGCTTCTGTTTACCAGATGGAGTGGTAGAGAAAGTTTGGCAGACAGTCCAAAGCTTCAAGATTGCGGCACGGTATTCGTGTGGTTATCCCTTGAATCAGGCTCCTTACTCGGCGTTAGGTCCGGTAATCGGGCATTTTCTAGGGGTCCGGATCCCAGACGAATGGGCCAGATTTGAAGCTTCCAAGATCTTGCAGCGGCGACAGCAAGCATTGGGTCTTTTGACTGAAGAGTCTCAAAAGTCTTTCAGGGCCTGCTTCACCTCGGGTAGCACCATGGGAAACCGGATTGGGCTTCACACCGGTCTTACCCAGTACCCAAATGCGTTTGTGTACTTCTCTTCGGCTTCACATTATAGTGTTAAGAAGACCGTAAAGGACTGTGATACCTGGACTTGTCGCTGGATGCCAGGAAGAGTACCTCGCTTTTCTGAGATTCCGGCCGACGAATATGGTTGCATGATTCCAAGTGCACTCGTACAGCAAGTCTTGTCTGATAGAGCCGAGTCTGAGTCCTATATGGAAGAGTATCAAATGATCCTCTTCGCTAACCGCGGTACCACCTTCGTCGGAGGTCAAGATGATATTCTTGAACTTACAAAGACACTAGCTCAGATTGATGTGGTTCCATCTTACATCCACGTTGATGGTGCATTGGATCTAGGGTTCGTCGCCGATGGGCTACAGCTAGGGCCACCAGGTACTCAGGGGGCAAATTCAAGGATCCCCGTAGTACAGGGTATCACACTTAGCCATCACAAGGTCTTTGGAATCATGGTTTCTGGGGAAGTCATCAGCTACTGCCCAAATCATTCCAAGCAATTTGATGCCCTGGCTGGAGCAATTGACCCTCGTGCTGTTTTTGAAACATGGCTTTTTGAAAAGACCTACAACACGACTGACTTGATCACCATCTGGAAATACTGTTTGAGCAACGCGCGACTGCTGCGCGAGCTCCTTGCTGAGCACAAAGTTCCAACACACTTCAATCAAGAGAGCATTATCACACTCTTGGAATATCCGCCACGCTGGCTAGTACAAGAGTTTCACTTGGCGCCTGAAGGTGATTGGGTTCATTTCATCACCATGCCTCACATTTCCCCTACGACCATCAAACGGTTCGTACGTGAGGTCGCCTCGATTGAAACAAACTGTGCTACTGCATTCGATTATGTGGGACAATCGCTTGCTTCATCCCTGCATTTGAGTGGCCATGCTCTGCTCCGGCGTCTCACAAGTAGGAGCATCTACAGCGAAAAGGTTCTGGCTGTTGCCAACCTGACCATCTTACAGAATCTTCAAGCTCAAGGTATTCGTCATGATCTCTGCCTTCAAGGGCTCAATGACATACGGTCTCATTTCATCCACAGCGCCATGTCATTTGCACTCTTCAACGACATGGATGAACCGCTGGTTGTGTTCCTTGCCGATGGGACTGGCGACAGGGTACTTAAACCTAGTTTGATTCTGGTGAAATACTGCTTCCATGACAGGGTACACATGTTGCATGACATTGCTATTCAACTCTACGGGCATGTGGGGGATCTAGTCAACGTTGATGTCGAAGCAGATGCTTGGAGTTACCAAACTGTTTTCTTTTAGTAATAGATTCTGATGTTCCAGGAATTCGCATCGAGACCCCCAGTACACGGAACATTTAGAGCTACATATTCTTCTGCGGTTCACGCCCTCCTTGTCTACCTTCTGTGTGATTCAAATATGGACAGCGTAGAGCAGTTACTGCTGTTAGAAATGCTTCTCTTGGACGACCCAGATGAGAAACAGATGTATAACAACTAGGGCAACGCCCGGCCTCTTGTTCCAACAGGCCCTTTAAAGAATTCCTTATCGCCTAAAAGTCACGAGGCTGAGAAGATCGTGGAGTATCACAGCTTTAACAACGATATCTTAAGCGATTTCTATACATATTTTTTAACTCTCCTGAAGTCCAGGGCTTCCGGCCACTGTGGCTCAATCCGGCCTTCACGGCCCCCTCTCACAGCACTCTCAGTGCAGTTGAGCTGCATATCTTTTAGCAGCCAAGGCCATCTCGACGTACTCTATGGCTTACAAGATGATCATATCTCGGCACTTTAATAAGATAGTCGAGATCATTGATCTCGCAGAAAAAGGTGAATGGTCAAATTATCACAGTCGTCGAAGGGGCGATTTTTTCTTCTTGAAGATTCTACACATTGCCTTGCACTGTTGTTAGTTTATGGCCCTGGGATGGCTCTTGTATCGGTCGGAACTTCTGGATGAGGAGCTGATGGCCAATCAAGATGTTAAGCAGGCACTTGTCAGTCACGAGAAGAAGCTTCGGCCGAGGTTTAAACGACTGCAGGCCGGAAGCAAGAGGCTAGCTAGTATATACATTTCTAAGAACATCTTAATACATTACGTGAGACAAGTGTTTCTGAGGTTGATGCCGTACTTGTGGATTATGTCCTGGCATGCAAAGGTGAGTCTAATTAAAGGAAGATCCTAAGAAGCGAATAATAATACTATATAAATAAAAGAAAGATAAGACGAATAGATAGCCCCTCCACAAACGCCTACAAATCATCATCCAGTGGGCTGAGACCTTGGGCAGTACCGAGTCGCTTCTCGAACCAGAATCTCAACCTCTCAACCCTCTCCCGGTCATTCATGAAGTTCATGAAATCATGCGGGTCGGTGTTCGGTTCATTAACCAACTCAGGAAACCCTGCCGGCGGGGCGACATCACTTCTGACAGGCCAGAACCCGTTGGTCTTCTGGAAGTCCGTGCTGAGCAAGAAGTTCTGCAGCAACTTGGCGCCCTCGGGATGCGGTGCGTCCTTAAGTATAGCAGTGTGTTGTGCCCACGAGATGAAGTTGCTCTTCTTGGGATATGTAGCGTTGAGAGAGCCGGCGCCAGTTGTCAGGCCGAGGGCTGACGTGAAGGTTGCGACGTAAGGGGTCTTGGGGTCACGGACAAGCGTCTGGGGAGTTGCTGCTCCGCGAACCCAGCGAGGCTTTTGCTGGAGAAGCTTGGTGAACCAAGTCTCGCCGTATTGGTTGAGGCTATAGATGTTAGTCTAGGTTCGTGTGCTGATTGATGGCACTTACATTTTGTCGAACAGAAACAGGATTGAATCGTCGTCATTGGGATATGTCAAAGCAAGTTTACCCTTGTACTCTGGGGCTAGGAAGTCGGTGTATTCCGCGGGCGCCTTTTTGCCCTTCCACTTATCGGCGTTCCAGATAAGCTGCCACGCAACACCTGTGTATCCATAGAAAGCAGCATCCATATCCTTCAAGCCAGAGTATATCTTGTCAAACCCAGCAGGGGCATAGTAAAGCAGCGCGCCTTCTTCTTTCCATCGTGGAAAGTCTTGCGTGGTCTGCAGAGCGACTGTATCGACATAGACGTTGTTGTTGGCGAGTTGTTGGTCGATGTTGCCATCGAGATATTTGGACAGGTCGGTGGTGAGATTGAGCTTCATCTTAGGAAAAGCTGCTTCAAAAGCCGTCTTGACCGCGTCATTTTGGTTCTTCTCATCACCGCCGAACCAGGCTGTCACGACGCCACCTTCTTTGACAGCAGCTTTGTAGATCTGGTCGATGGAACGCGTCTCTACCTGAGGTGTCTGACCGAAGTGGAGCAGGTTATCATAGGCAGCTGCGTTTGCAGCGAGCAATAGAGTCGAAGAAAGCGATAGGAGATGCATCGTGAAACTTGATCGCTGTGAATAGTGATGGTCAAATATGCAAACTCGGGTCCTCAGCGATGTATATATACTCAAGGCGACAGAGCCATTCGTGCTTCCAACCTGCAAACAGAGCCTCCACGCGGCCTCATGTCGACGAAATCTCTAGTATCGGTGCAATTATCGTCCCGAACCATAGCGGACCGCTCGTTGTTCACTGAGTATATTCATAGACATATGGATCGATAAGGGAGGTGACTAAGCAAGCGCGCGCGCGACCTGACGATTAAAGTTTGGTCTATTCGGATGCTATTCCCAACATGTCTAGCCCCGGCACTTTGCCATCCGTACTGATAACTGAGTCCACAACTCATAGATCTCTCCTCGGTCGAGGAGCCCCAAGCAGGCTTAGCATGTTTTTTCTGTCGGGGCCAGAAATGACAAGATGACGTATAACAACTGAGTATATAATTCTGATCAGGAGTATGTTTCAAATCTTGAAGTCAGCAAGAAGAAAAATATTGGTCCTAGGCATGACGTAGATGCTAATTGAGTCGATCTAATTATAGTCACCTGGAACAGCTGTAGGAGCCAGGTAGATATCTCGCTTCGCTGCAGCACCTCAAGGCATTAGAGTGATTAGATTAATGGTGGGTTCGTGGGTAGTGGGCCAAACCCACGCGCTCGGCTCCTGTTATCCGGGGCGGCCGCGTTAAGGAGAATATGCTATAATGCTGGACCTGGTTTTCAAAGCGCTAGTTATAGATATAAATGGAGAAGACACCGGTTTTGCTCCAGAGACTTAATTCCTCGCCCATGATAGGATGCGAGGACATTGCGAAGTCATGATAAAGAACCAAATTGCACTGCCGTGAGATAACATGTAGCATACTATCACCCTAGCTAAATATTCATTTACTAAAGATGGAGTACCACTTTATCTAGCTTGCATGTTTTAGTTGCTTAAAGTCCGCATGCACCCTTTCCTTGCCTACTTTCTCCGGATCTTAGATGCAGCCTTCAAGGGCTCGATGATCCAATCCTGATCCAAATCACTCGGACTATCATCCTGTGAAGTGAACCATGCAATCTCAAAGCCCAGCACCTTGTCGCTCTTTGGGAATACAAAAGAGGATATCTTATCAGCATCTGCGTTTCCAATGTAGAAAGTGTCAGACTCGGAAACAATAACCCGGTGTCCCTTTTTGAGTATCTTTTGAGTGGTGCCTGTATGCCAGGTTTGTATGATCCAGTCCTTTGATAATGTGATGCTCTTTTCCGAGTCGGTGAGAGGATCGTCCCAAAAGATGACCGATTTTTTAGGGGTGAGAGTCTTGAGCCAATTCAAGAAGGTATTGAATAATTTGTTATCGTCTTTGGTGTTCCATATATATGCTACTTCATCGCCGCCAAAGTGATGGTAGGGTGAGCCGAAATACCCATCGACGGTGGTTACCAAGCTGCGGATATAATCATAGACTTGTTTGTTGTTCTCCCTAATGTCGAGCTGGGCGTCCGGGTTTTTCAAGCTTGCCTTGCCTACTACCAAGTCCTTTTTCCATATTCCCCTAGAAGAAGCCGTTAGACCTTGGTGCAGCAACGCTGAAGTGGGGGTTGTCGCATGACATACCAGATATCGCTATGACCAGGCATGTCCGTCTCAGGATACACCAAAATTCCCAAGTTCTTGGCATAAGTTATCACGTTCTGGATATTGCTGGGCGTATAGTATGTGTGAGTCTGGCTGTACTTAACACTGGCATTCGTCAAGCCCTCACCCGCCGGCCAAAGCAGAGGGAAGCTTTCCGCGTCGTATATATGCCAGTGAAAGACATTGAAGTTGTATTGGTGAAGCAAGGTCAACAAGTGGAGAATGGCTTTGACGGGGAAGAATTTTCGGCCAGTATCCAGCATAAAGCCTCTGTGAGGATAGAGGTTGGAAGCCATCTTTTGCGGCCTGTAAAGGGATGAGGCGAGAACTTGCGAGAGTTGTTTTCGTATTGATCCTGCTTATTTATAGCGCTTAGTGGGTGAGCTGATCGGAATCCGGCAAGGCAGACTCGGGCGGCAGGAGAAAAGCTTTTCCGGAGTAGCTGAAGTCACAGCTTTATCAAAGTCGCATAACCCGGCTCGAGGACAAGGCCAGCAATTAAGGCTGCAAGTTACAAAGGGTAATGACACAATGTGAATTGAGGATCAGTAAATTTTTTATCATTTTCTGGGTCGCTAGCATTTTATATGAAGGTCTGAATTGTCCGGCTTAGAGCTGAAAAGCATCATCTGGCTCGTAGGATGCCTCCCGAAGGAATGTGGCTTGGACTACGGCTGACGAGAAGGCTGAAAAGGGTAAGGTTCAAGGCGGCTACGCATATTCTCGGCCTGGCTTGATGTTTACTCGCTACTGCGTATAATAAACCCGCATACCAGGAACAATTACTAGAGGCTTTCGGACTAGAGTGACTGCAATGGTCTGATTAACGTGGTGGAAGGATCACGCTAGTCATTAGCCTCAGAGCACTATTACATATTCCAAATAAGACAAGAATGTGGTTCGAAGAGCGGTAAGAATATCTAATGCAATGCCAATCATGGTACTTGTCGCAGTGAGCCTGATCAATTCTCTTTAACTAGAGCCAATACAAAGCCACCAAAGATAGGCGTGGGCAACATAGGGTGACACGCCACATTAGGCATCAGTGCAGCCTTGACTCTGCGATCCTTTCCAATATGCGTCAAGATAGAATCCGCTCCAGGCTTTACATCACCATTTTTAAACATGGCCGGCACCACGTCGTCGAAGAAAACACATCCTCCAGGCCTGGTAAGTTTGACAGCCCAGTCAAAATGCTCAATATGGTCTTCGAATTCAGCATCAAGAAAGACCATATCAAACTGCTGTTTCTCCTCGGCTAGCTTGGGTAATACATCAAGCGCAGCTCCAAGAAGAACCTCTACATCAAGACCTGCAAGATTCTCCAGCGCGACGTCGCGATGCTTGGGATCGATCTCAATGCTTGTTACTTTTGCACCGCCTTGAGCGAAGCAGATAGCTGAGTATCCGCCAAGTGTGCCTGTTTCAGGAAGGCGAGCAGACACTCTCGATCACTATCGAGCACCTGACTATCCTACCGGGTTTGTTACTTGAGGAAGACTCACTCAGTCCAACCACTCGGGCCAGCCTTTGTATTAAACCTTTTTTTTTTTAATCTTTTTGCCACATTATCTCTACCACTTCGCAACCAGGCTGCTTTCCTTGCCTTATACACACAAATATTAAGGTCATGATGCCAGTGTCGATCTACCTACCCTAAACAAGGGTACCACGCACCTATATTAGTTTAGCGTAACTAAATTGTAGTTTAACGTCATATCAGCGCACTGACTATGACGGAATCTCTCAACACGATGAAATGATAGTATAATTCATCACTATCATTCTTACTCAACCTGCGCCACCTCGGCACGTGCACATATGCCATCAGTACGCAAAGCCCGTGTTCGAACGGGATGTTTGACTTGCAGAACAAGAAAGGTGAAATGCGACGAGTCAAAGCCCTTGTGCGAGAATTGCAAACGCGTGAACAAAGCTTGCGTGTACCAGCCACCACAATTTATCGGTTATTCGCAAAAGAACACTCCATCGAATCAGCACTCGGATGCGACATCCGATGTCCAGTCGCGATTGCTGGGCGATCCCGACGGCCGTATTGAAGATGAAAGGACTATGGATGTGAGTCCCAGAGCCTCTATAACTCCACAAATGCCCGACCCTCTCGTTGAGGCCTATGGGGGTTATTCAGCCTTTGTCTGGGGAGAATGGGGCGATCCGTTCCCCTCAGCAAACCTCGGACCAGAAACACAGCATCTCTTGCTACAGACAAGTCCTGGGCAGATATCCTTGCCTAGCGACATCTTCCCCGATCCCAGCTCAACCTACTCATTCTTTCTATCCGAGATCGAGCCGCCATTCATAACACCATGGGACTCAGCGAACTGGACTATTGTAAAGAGACATCTATTGCACCTGGCAACAACTACTCCAGCCATCTCAGCAGCCATTCAAGCTGTCGAGACACTGTATAAAAGCCTTGTTGACAATCAAGACATTTCGCCTGGCCTGTCGAGGTACTTTGCCGCCAAGTCTCTTTACCTATCTTTACAGGATGACCGAGCATCTGACCTTGAGCTCGTTCTCATTACGGGCTTCTTGTTGACATGCTTTGAAGTCGTCGTCCAGCAGGAAACAGTTCCTACTCTCCTCAAACAAGAAGGCATGCTGATCACTCGACTTGAAGAGCGTGCAGAACCTCAGACCTGGTCGCCTCTAGCGAGGAGGATAATCTCATGGCTGTATCTGTTCCATACCAAGGCGATGCATCTGGGAGGGCGCGGTATACTCAGTCCCAAGGTCATTACGTTACTTGGAAAGAGTCTTCATATTTCATCATTGACGCAGTTAAGAGTTGGGCCTGCTACAATCGAGGATGCGACAAATGATGCCATTCAGCAGGAGCTTTTTCAATTTTATATCGCGTTTCAGGACATCAGCCTCCAGGTTTCCTGCTTGAATCGGCATCATCGATCACGAGGTACTCTGAAAGATGAGACAGATGTGGATATTATATCCAAAACCCTAGAACAACAGTTGCAGTACTTATGGGACGGGCGGCCTCTATTTATTGACGCGATGTTGGACGAAGGAAGCTTCCGAGGTGATTCTGGTAATGCCCAGTTCTCTAACCTGAAGCTCGTCGCTATTCTCTGCCGGATATGCTATCACGCTGAAGTCATCTACCACGCCCGCGCCTACGGCCGATCTCCGTCTCTTTCACCTACAATCCTTGATGCACGAGCAGCTATCAGACAAGCTATCGAACATATCAGCCAGGATCAAGCTCTACACCCAGCATTTATGTGGCCACTGTTCATGTACGCTGTCGAAACTACTGATACGGCAGAGTTGGATTGGGTAGTGGAGAGATTGAACGGCATATCGGATCCATGGTGGAACTCTAAAGTAATCACAGATCTTGCATCTGGCGTGGGACGGGAGCAGCTGAAAAAGGGCGAGAGGGTCGATTCGCGGTATTTCTGCTTAGAAAGATTTGGAACTGTACCTCCATATATATAAACAATAATCCGTTCCATAACTTTCCTCTTCAAATACATGCATCACCCGAATTCCATCCAATCTGTCACATTTAAGCCAAGAGATAAACCCTCGCCTCATAAGGTCCAAGCACTGACTTTGCAACGGCATCCGTGTAATTGGACATCAAAGGTTGCAAGGAACCGAGTGATATGTCTTCGATCTCGGGCAAAGCAAGTTCCGACTGAGAGAGGTTTGCTACCGTTAGTGCCCTGGCACCAGTCTTTGAGTCTGTCTTAATAAAGGCCAGAAGATCCCGATGCGCATCAAGAGAAGTGAACGTTCCATACACAAAAAGCGACGAGTATTTCTTCCGAAGCTTGAGAATTTCTCGCCAGTGTTCCAGGACGCTGGTCTTTGTTCCAAGTTGGTCGGCAACGTTTATCTCACGATGGCTCTCCAGAACAGGCATCCAAGGAACCGCGTCGCTGCTAGTAAAACCTGCATTGGGCGTGTTATCCCACTGCATTGGGACTCGTGCGTGATCCCTTGCAACACGTTGAAGATTCTTGGTAGCTTCTCGAATTGCATCGGGATCATTGTTGGTACGTTGACGGACATGTTGTATGTAATTGACAGACCGCACGCACTTGTACTCATCGGCGGACCAGGCCTCAGGCGCATTGATCATGCCAATCTCTTGACCTTGGTACAAGAAGAGTGTTCCTGTCATAGTTGCCAGAACAGTCGCCAGCATCTTGGCAGCTCGCTCTCTGAACTCTGGGAGATCTGATGCAAAGCGGGATACTGATCTGCCTTGGTCGTGATTCTCCAGGAAGACAGTTGTCCAAGCCCCCGTCGTCTCTGGAAGCTTCTGCCATTTGGTGAGACAGCGCTTGAAGTCATTATTGTCGAATGGGATAGGCAGGAACCTGTTCCCCGGTGTTTGTCCCAGGTTGACTGTGTCGAAGTTGAAGACCATGTCGATCTCTTGAGACCCAGGCTCGGAACCAGGCGAGATGTACTTCAACACATCCTCCAGATCCGGCGTGTTTGGCAGCTCCCCCACCGTCATTATATCATATGGTGCCATGACCTGCTTCATTTCACTGAGATATTCGTGGATTCGAGGACCGTTTGCGTAATGGCACACAGCCGTTTGTGTTTCTTCGTTGGGCTCGACGACGGGGGCATCAGGAAGTCCAGAGACTTTGGAAAACTTATTGACGGTATCGACTCGAAAACCGTCAACGCCACGATCGAGCCAGAATTTGATTGCGTTGTCGTAGATCTCGCGTCGGCAGGCTTCATTCTCCCAATTGAGATCTGGCTGCCCAGAAGCATATACATGGAGGTAGTATTCTTGGGTCGTGTCGTCGAATGTCCAAGCAGGTTTGGTGAATTGGCTTCTCCAGTTATTAGGCCTGCATCTCCTGCCGTCGATATCGATCTTTGGCTGTCTCCAAAAATACCAATCGCGCTTCGGATTCGTAGTAGAAGATTTCGATTCGATAAACCAAGGATGCTGGTCAGAGGTATGGTTGATAACCAAGTCGAAGATGACCTTCATTCCTCTATCATGAATCTCTTGGACAAGGAGCTGGCAGTCTTCAAGAGTGCCATAAGGCTCATGGATGTCTTGGAAGTCGGATATATCATACCCCATATCGACCTGGGGACTCTTATAATGGGGCGAAATCCAGATGATGTCGACGCCGAGATCTCGGATGTAGTCTAGCTTGGAGATAATACCGGGAATATTTCCAATTCCATCGCCGTTGCTGTCTTTGAAAGATGCAGGGTAGATTTGGTATACAACACCATGTTTCCACCAAATTGGTTCGTGGTGGTAAATCTTTTTGGTCATGGCGCGATAGATTGAAGGGGTTTGGGAGTGAAGCTTATTTGTTGTAATTTTAGTGCAATTGGCAACCCGAGATGATTTAGAGCAATGACTCTTCTACTAGTCGTTTTTTTTTCTTTTTCTTTTTATGTGTTCCAGCTGGCCTCGTAATCACATGGCATGATATTAAAGCACCCGAGCGAAGCGACATGCTAACATCATTAGACCTTGTCGCTACCATTCCGTCCAATAAACTCCTCGAGCCGAGCTGGAAATTACCTTGAGAGTGCGACAAGTAGCAACAGTGTTTTCCCAAGAGTCTCATGAATTGTTCGCTTAGATCGCTTGATAGCTCGTTGCAGTTACCGATTACAGTTAATAATAATAAGCTGAGAGCTTATATCACCGCATTGAACTTAGCATAGTGGCCAGCTCGGCTACGTCGGCTAACCTGCCTCTTTCAGCTTAGTCTCAGACCTCAAACTCTTACTTCTCCCCATGTCATAGATCCCCATGGGGACTTCCCCAACTCTACGATGATCAGCTGGGGTTGTTGTTACTGCAACCATGATTGTACTTGTATAAAAGTCTCGAGATATATCTCACAGAATTCTCGATCCCACATACGACAGATATCCATCCTACTCAGCCATCCTCCTCCGAGTGTCTTTATACAGTCTACCTGTGTCAATCACAATGACTCTCCAGTCTACTAAAGCTACTGATGAGACTGCAGAGGTCAAAGAAGGAGTCCACCATTGCGAATCCGCAAAAGGCGCCATGAAAGATGATCTGCACCAAGCTCAGCGCGCAGCTCAAGAGGAACGCGAAACCACATTCCTCAAATCCATCAGACAGCATCGCGCCGCTGTCGCTTGGTCCATCCTCCTCTCAACCGCCATCATCATGGAGGGATATGACATGAAACTTATCGGATCACTTAATGCCCAGCCCGCCTTTACAAAGCGATATGGACATCGGCTTCCGAACGGTGACTATCAGATCACCGCTGCGTGGCAGGCTGGTCTTTCCAATGGTGCATCTGTCGGATCGCTTTTTGGGTTGTACTTGAACGGTCATGTCTCGGAGCGCCTAGGCTTCAAGAAGGCGATGCTTCTGTCTCTTGTTTTCATGACGGCGGCTATCTTTATTCCTTTCTTTGCTCCTAGCGTCGAGGTTCTTTTGGTTGGACAAATCCTGCAGGGTATTCCGTGGGGTGTCTTTCAGACTTTGACTACCGCTTATGCAGCTGAGGTCTGTCCCGTCCATCTTCGTGGTTACCTCACTACTTACGTGAACTTGTGTTGGGGATGCCACATCTAAATCCTACAGTATCTATCTAGTATCGCTAACATGACGGGACAGGTCATCGGGCAGTTTTTGTCTGCTGGAGTCTTACGCGCAATGGCCACTCGAACCGATGAGTGGGCATACCGAATCCCCTTTGCAATCCAATGGATCTGGCCCGTTCCTCTTATTATCGCCATCTCTTTTGCACCCGAGTCACCTTGGTGGTGCGTTCGAAAAGGACACATTGCCAATGCCAAAGCCAACCTCCAACGCCTCGTTGACTCCCGAACGACTTCGGCCGAAAGCCTTGATAACATGATTAAGCTTATGGAAGTCACTATGGCACAAGAAAGAGAGGCTGGAACTGGAAAGCATTATCCGGATTGCTTCCGTGGTGTTAACCGACGCCGAACCATGATCACCTGCTGTACCTGGGGCATTCAGATTTTATCAGGTACAGGACTTCGAACATATGCAACATACTTCTACCACCAGGCCGGCCTCCCTACCACTCAAGCCTTCAACATGAGTCTTATTCAATATGCTCTCGGCATCGTTGGAGTGTGGGTTTCATGGCTTATGCTTCCGTATTTCGGACGACGAACCATGTACATCTGGGGTCTGGCTGGTCTCGAGATCTGTCTTCTGGTCATGGGAGGTCTGGGTACAAGGTCAACTACGTCTGCCATGGGCTGGGCTATTGGAAGCATGCTCATTCTGTATACCCTTTTGTACGACATTACCGTTGGTCCGATTTGTTACGCCCTCGTGTCAGAGGTCCCGGCGTCTGAACTTCGAAGTAAGACTGTTGTCCTCGCACGAATGACATACAATATGCTGAATGTTGTGAGCAATGTCATCACACCGTATATGCTCAATCCGGGGGCTTGGGCTTGGGGAGCTAAAACTGGTTTCTTCTTTGCTGGGACTTGCCTTTTATCTTTTGTCTTTGCAATTTGCTGTATTCCCGAAACAAAGGATCGGCCATATGCTGAGCTGAATATTTTATTCCAGAGACGTACCAAGGCTTGGAAGTTTACGGAGGAGAAGGTTACATTAGATGCTGAGAACTAGTTTAAGCGTGATTACAGAACTATCCTTCTGATATTCATCCAAGTCAGGCTTGTTTCCTCTGTAAAAGGCAATCTGCCATCTAAAAGTATATTTATACTCTTCTAGAAGAGCCATTTTAGATGATAAGAAACTGCAAACTACTTAAATTATATCGCCCACCTCTCCTAGCCACGCCAAGACTCCATCTAGATCCTCTTAAAATGTCTCGCTTACATTCCAAGCTCTAACGATACGAGAAGCGCTAATGATTGGCGACACTTTACCACCCTACCAGGAAACAGCAGGAGAAGCCGCTAGGATTAACTTCCAGTTGTACTGTACTAGCCAATACAGAAAAGCCCACTATGGAAAAGGGAGAGGGGAAATTCAAGCAAGGAGGTATTAAGCAGGAATTGCGCAATTTTTACAGAACCAATCTCACTCAGATAGGTGCTGGACTGGACACGTCAGACGTTGTATTTGATTGGTCACGTCGTAAAGATAAAACTAAGTTCAATGTGCCGGATGCCGGACTAAGCTATCAGCCACAAGTCTCAACGGCAATGACGCGTCTGGCTCACAACTTGGACATCATACCAAAATGCCTGACCAATTTAACTGGAAAGGCGAAGGATGCCATTAATTCCATTTGGTCCATCGTCGTGTCCATCGTCGTGTCCATTCATAACCAGGAACTTGGCCCCCATAACGCCAGCCTATTTCTCTTTTTTTATTATCTTAAATTGTTCATTCATTCATTACATCTGTAATTCATACCCTTTCAACTATATGCCTCTCTAGTCTGAACCTTGTTGAAGAGTTCGTCATGTTTGTTTCCCGGCAGGCCTCACGGTATCTAACCGTCACGGCATGCACTCTTCTCCTTCTGCTGATCTTCTACAAGTCCTCCCTTTTGACCACACCCAACTACCGTAACCTCGGCTCGCCCTTCGCTAGAAAAGAGGTCAAGGTGGCGGTGATAGAAGGCCAAGGCTGCCATGATGAGGTATCGGCGAGCTACCTGAGCGCGCTGGGCCAGCTGTCTGAGTGCAGCTCCATCGCCTTCCTAGCTGCCCAACGATTTGGGATTGACTCCATCTACGAACTGCTCCCCGGCGCTGACAGGCGTAAGCTGGTCACCAATAATGACTTTCGACCCCATTACTTCGAGAGCGAGACCACTGCCGAGCCGGATATCGTGCTGGTTGTCAGCACCGAACACGACCTCATGGACGCCAACCTCAAACCTACCTTCGCCCATCTCCTCCACAATACTAGTAGCATCCTGTTTGTCACGGTCCACCACGGCGATGAGTGGAAGCACGACCGTCGCATCCAAGCTGTTAAGCCCTGGATCGAGTCAAAACGGCTGCGCTTCATTACGCTCAGCGACCATGTGACCGACTACATGGCAGACATCTTCAAGTACTGGGCGACAAAGATGGAAGTGCATGTCATCCCCATCAACACTTTTCCGCCCGTTTTCACCATCCCCACCGCGCCAATAAAGAACGAGCCAGCGCTCCGCTTTGCAATGCAGGGCGACCTGATAGTTCCTCGTCGCCCAAACCATGACTATGATGGCACCTTCAAGCGCTTCGCCAAGCTTAACAGTGCCGACCAGGCCATCGAGCTGCACGTTATCGGCAACGGTAGCCTGCCCAAGGTACCAGACGAGGCCAAAGAGCGGATCAAGTTCCACCGCGGGCTCCCCTACCTGGAGTTCTATGAGGTGCTGCACTCGGCCACTGCAATACTACCCGCCTTCGGCTCCCATGAGTATGTAGAGACCAAAGCCTCCTCGACCATTCCAGCATCACTTATCGTGGGTTCGCCACTTATTGCCGATGACGATCTGCTTAATGCCTACCGCTACCTCCATCGCGACGATGTCTACTATCGTGAAAAGGGCGAGGACGAGATTGACGTTATCGAGCGTATTGCCAAGCTACCGGAGCAAGATCGCTTAGCTAAGTCTGAGGGCCTCCGGAAAAAGAACAAGCTACTAACGAAGCAAGGAGGGGATCTCTTCAGGAAGTGGATTTCAGAATCGCAAGAGCGTTACGAGGGATAGCTATGATATTAAACTTGTGGTTTATTTAATATTATCTTTTTTTATTGTATATATATAGCTTTATTATAGGATTTAATTCTTTTATAATTTAATTATTCCCTTAATACTTATAGCCTCTTATTCCCCTGTTTATATTAATGGTTTACTAATTTTAGCTGACTTCTTGAGACATTATATGCTATATCCTGTGGTAACTTAACCCTTTTACGCCGCCTACGCCGACATTATAACTTCAGGTCTTTAACTTTAGGCCTCCAAACCTACATAAAACCCAAAACATTTTCCTCCCACAGATATCGCGGTGCGCCGTCCCCCTCATCTTTATTTAGTCAACTTCAATACCATGTCGGCCTGCCACCGGATGGCCTCAAGCCACTTATCATATAAGCTGCCCAGGCAGATGGCCTTAATAAACTGCCTCTCTCTTTAGCTTAGGTTTACCCCTGTAAGTAGCTTTATTTCTAGCTTATTAAGCTAGCTAATCTTAGTATTAAGGAAGCCTCTCTTAATAAGCTTATAGTAAGGCTATATAAGTAAGAGGACCTTATAACTAAAGCTTACTAACCTAATATAGCTAGTATTATCCTAATTAGATTAGGTATCTCTAATTTCTATTACCTTATTATAAA
>JABSSZ010000505.1:0-24022 GCA_013755755.1 Fusarium sp. NRRL 25184 | reverse complement strand
CTTCTGCTCAGTCTTAAGAGGCTCCTCTTCAGATACCTCCGGAATCGGCGGGATCACTCGAGGCGGTGGTAATTCTGCTTGCTGTTGTGCCTGCTGTGTTCGCTTTGCTGCCTCACCTCGGGTCTCTCTTTTACTATTCTCTCTCACTGGAGGCAGCACAGGCGTCACGGACTTTCTGGTTTCTGTCAATGGTAGAGGAACTGGAGTCTGTTGAGGAGGGGGTTTGGAAGGTCCAGTAGCAGACGCTGTAGCTGGACTTGGTGTTGGAGACTTTACCGATCCTCTTGTGGTCCTGCCAGGGATGGGTATGGGAACGGGCGTTTGTGCGTGTTGCGCCGCAGCCAGACCGCCGGGCGCTGTAGGCGCGGATAATGCTTGCTCAGGACTTGGGCCCTTATTCAAAGTAAGCTGAGGAGGCGGTGGGACCGGCGTCTCGGTTTTGGCTCGCTTGGCCTGAGGCCGTAGGGACTGGCTTTCCGTCTTTTCAGCACTCTGGTTGCTGTTGTTGGGTTCCTCCGGCTCCGGCTCCCTTTTTCGTTTGGTCGACCGCGATGCAGCTCGGGTTTTTGCGGGCTTTGGAGTCTCTTTGGCGGTCTCAGACGTTGGTGTCTTTGGAGTTGCTTGGTTTCCATTGCTGTTGCTGTTGTTATTGTTTCCGTTCCCGAGAAACATCTTTGCAGCTTCGTTCATTTTCCTTGCAGATTCCTCTGCTTCCTCTGCTGCCATCTTTGCAAGATCTCTATCCCTCTTTAACTTCTTGGCCTCATTTAGTTTCATGCCCCTGTTGCTGGTCGGGACCTCTTCAGCCTCGAGTACCTCGACACTCATGGCACCAGCCGGAAGTTGTTTCTCCCCAGATTCGGAGTTTACAACCGGCTTGGGGACTGGGGGTTCGAAGGATTCTCCTTCATCTTCAGCCTTTTTTTTGGCCTCATGATATGCATCAGGACCACGTCCTAGAGCCTTGAGCTCGCGAGCGATCATGGTCTCGCTGGGAGTCCATGTCGCATTCTTCTTCATACGTTTCCGCAACTTGGCCAATTCATATTGAGTGAGCTGTAGCCATGGGGCATCAGGGCTGCCCACAACTGCATCTTCAGGCGGAGGCTGAAGTAGAGCGGCGTTGTTAGCGGCAGCCGCTTGGCTCAGAGCTGGCGTAGCATATGTAACCGGGCGAGCAAGCCGATTTGGTGTCTTGGGTGGTTTAGTAGTAACGACCTTGATTCGTGCCCCAGGAGCAGGCGTTCTTCGATTTGGCATTGGTGTATCAGAGTCTTCATCAGAGCTTACTTCGCTTTCGTCGGAGTAAGAGTCATAGTCAAGATCGTACGGCGCCTGTATTTCGCCGGGTACAATAATTCTAGAAACTTGTGGACGCCGAGGCTTCTGGCCATCACCAGCAGCTTTGTTCGGCGCCTTGCTCCTTGCTAATTGTGGCGATTTCGATTGAACAGGACTCTTGGGTTCTTCTGTTGGATAGTTGTCTCTCATCTTCCGTAGTTTGGAGAGTAAAACTTTGGCCTTGGCGTAGTGCCGATTTATGTTCTCGGACATTCTGATAGCTTCAGCATGGGCGAAGGTGCGAGAGTTGATGGCTTGCTCCAGCTGTTCAGAGATGTCTGCCCTCAGTTGAACTGGCGCCGGGCGCGCCTCTTGGGGAAGTGTTGGTAATCGGCCCCATATTGCTGTCAGATCGTGAACCTTGTGGGAAGCATTCGCATAGGTTTGGTCGAGTTGTCCGATAAGGGTAAGGGATCGCACGATGTCGGAAGGTAGATAATCGGTGAAATCGAGAAAGTCTGTCACAGTTGTCTGGGCATCAGGATCCACGCGCGATTCCATAGATGCGAGACTGTCGATGCGCTCAAGCGAAGGCGCTTTTAGAGGTAAAGTCTGGGTCGTTGGAGAGATGGCCTCCATGTTGGTGTCGCCATCGAGATCTATTCCTTCGCCCATCATCGCAGTCAGAGTTTGATGCGCCCAAAGGAAAAGGATACAAGAGCGATCGTGTATAAAGCGCAAATCAGGACGTTATGGTGATGGATAATCTGGTGAAGCCATTTGTCGATGTGGGTTATTGCGCGTCTAAAGCTAACGCGACGGGAGCTCGTTGGCGACGTCAATAGTGGCCTTGGTGCGCTTGCCCAAAAAAAGACTTAGCCTCACATGAACACCCCGCGAAGCTGACTCATCACCCTTTTCGCAGAACCCAGCTGCCTACTAGGTAGTAGTCCATACCTAGGTACGCCAGGCTGCACTGCAACTTAAACTTCCAGCTGTTGAAATGGTTCTGCGCTTTTGCGATTTGGAATTTGCGCGTATGCGATCAGAAAATATTCTTTGTCCTTTCAATGTCTAGTAGAAGCCCAAGGCGTTCCCGTGATCTAGTGGAACGCCTTACCCAAGGAGTCATGATAGTTAGATCATGGAACCCTCTAGCGCAGCATCTCCGAGTATGCCTTGGCCTTGGAAACTTGGAGTCACCTTGAAATTCGGCAACACTTGTACCGATTACCGAGAATGATGTTCAAAGATGCATTGTGTTGATGGGAGATTATTGCTTGGGTGTTGAAAGTTTTCAAACTGAGTGGACTTCAACACTGGAATTACAAAACTCAGAGGTGACTGAAAGGCTCTTGAGGTCATTGAGCAGGGGGTTACTGGTCATGTTCACGAGAAATCCGAAGGCATTTCTTTGGCAGCCTTAGACCTGTAGCTGTATATTCCAATCTAAACATCTTCTGTTACAATCTTGTCCTTGTGAAAGACTTCCCCCTCTAAGATAGAACTGAATCCATGATAATCTATCCAAACGCCAAGTAAAATGACCGAAATACAGTCCCAAAAGCAAACCCAAAACACAATTCCCAATATGGTAATACAACAAGTCACAGTCATAGCCTCCTGACCATGTAAGTGACTCCCCATCCACAATTCCGTCACATCATAACACCCAGTTACCAGTCCCAGTCGGGCTCAGTCTCCCTCATCATGACAGCTCCGGCCACTTGCTCAGACTCTTCGACATAGTAGCTTGAGTCGCTTCCGATCAATGTCAAAGTTCCGTAGACAATAAGGCGTCGGCATTTCCTGTCTCTTGTTAGTTGAGCCAGGATCATAGCTACAAGTAGACCTACAATAGTCCCGTGATGCTCACGTTTCCGTAAATCTCCAAGTCTGTGGCCTCGAGTGTTCCCACGACTCGAAGCTTTCCACAGCCCTTGATCTTGTCGTTGGCAACAGTGTATCCGTTCACCAAGATGTTCCCATAGGCCTTGACCTTGCCACTGTCTCTTTATCAGTCTCCGATCACACTCAGGAGAAGGATCATACTCACTCGCATCTGATGCTCCCGTTCAGACCAAGGCTTCCATAGGCGTCAACCTTCTCTCGAACGATCACATCGCCATTCAAGCTGATGCTGCTTCCAGACTTGACGGATCCAACAACCTCAATGGGCCCGTTGAGATCGATCTCATGGTCGCTCTTGATGCTTCGAGATCTCTTGAAAGTCGGGGGGCTAGCGTAAGTAGAGGTAGTGTTGTAGTAGCTAGCCATATTCAAGACTTTCGAGTTTGTTTCTTTGTTTGAAGTGCTCTCTTGCACGATTGCAATTGTTGTTATAGTGATAGTGATTGTAAGATGTTATGCAAAGATGTGAGTGAAGATGGAATTGTGAAATACTGTCCTTAGGAACAAGGACGTTCTTCTTATACTTCATGTTTTCAACCCGTTTGCGCAAAGAGGTTGAAACTACACATAGGCACACTGGAGCCCCAAGAGACTCACGTCCATACAAACAACCCCTTGCTGTGTTAGCCCCAGCCATAAGGCATATCTTGCAGGACGAGATGGAACCCTTATTACTCAAGCCAGGCACGGGACCCGTAGATGGATACCGAGATGCCGGGCACTGCAGCAAAAAGGCGTGACGCCTTATGCAGGTTGGAGCAATATAGTAGAGGCTTATCGGGCTAGCCAATGGAGATATGCAGGTCTAGAGAAGGATGGGAGGACTGGCAGTAGTTTGTGATTCATCTTGAACCTACCTACCTACCTACCTACACCGGGTGACCAAGTATCAGACTCTTGATTGGCTTTTCAAGATTGTTGTGATAATTGATTCATTCCAAGATAACCCTGCTCTTATGTTAATTGCTCTTTGAATCGACATAATTGCCATATTGTTCAAGCTCATGAGTCTGCAAGAGACACTCAAGGCACTCTTTGTGGAGTCCCCAGCCTAGAAATGTCTAACAACAGGGGTGTATTAAGTCGTCCTATATCCAGGACCGAGACCAGGACCAACGCCTCATTTTGTCCCAAGAACACCACCATTTCACAATCTCGACAATAAACCATGACTGACTAACTTAATTTCTTGCATTCACACGCCCAATGCGTCATAAAAGACCCAGAATTTGGGGAGCCAGCTCAGCAGGGCCTGTAAGCTTAGGACTCATTTTACTGATGTTTGCCTTGGGAGACATATCCCCTTGAGTATACCGAAATTGTCGATCAGTCCGCATCCAATTCTGCTGCCTTGATTCTCGGGCGTAGTCTAGTGTACCGTATCATATCGTGCTGCCCCTTGTTCTCGTTAAAAATCGCCCGAGGCTGTACAGTCTCTTAGTTCCGTTAGTCTACATCGAGTTGTCCCCAGTTGGATCTGCGCCTCAGCCCTATGACTGACCTTTACTTATTGTTAATTCGCTGATGCTGGAGTATCCCCGTTTAGAGGCGCACACCACCCTGTTTCCTTCTAGAAGACGCCAAGCCATTGCCCAGGATGCCCCATCGTTGCCTAATAAACAGTCAAGGCACCTATACGATATCTCGACACTCCCAGCTGCGATGAATCTGGTGTTTCTTATCTGCCTAAATATCCCTTCATATGATCTGGCAAGACTATTTTAGAGACGAACTCTTAAAAATGGTATTCATACGATAGCAGAGTAACTAAAAAAAATCCTAGTAAAATTACATAGAAAAGGCACTATAAATATCAAAAATCATGGTCACTTGACAACGAATTCAACATCGTCAAGTAACTACGCCCTGAATCCTTCTGACTCCGATCGATAAATGAAACCAGGGTATTAGTCCCTCCTTCTCAAACCAAGGATATTCTCGACACCCTTTCCTTGCTCCCCACCAAGTTCGTCTTTATAAGGCTGATATAGCCTTCTAGAATATGACGTCTCACTCATTTAATCTCCGCCCACGAAGCCCAGGCCAACACCGCTGCAGATGGCAGCAAATGCCCAGACGCCCGCATACACGGCAGCACCAGAGGCATCGACACGATACAAGGTCTTGGACGAGGCGAGGAACGTGTTTACTGCAGTGACAAGGGCAACAACAATTGTTCGACGAATTACAACCTTGGTCTTGACAGTGTAACCCCACACATTCCACCAAACGGTCTCTCCGAGAGATGCAGCCACGGGATCAAACTCGTTAAGCTTGTCGTCCTCCTTGGCACGTGCTGTCGTGGCGAAAGGCGCAAAGATAAAAGTGCTGGCGGCGATGCCGAACAGGGTCGTCACGGGGAGAATAGCAGCGTATGAAGCATTGTAGGCGGGCTCCAACGTTGGGACTCCTGAGTAGTTGACAACCAGAATACGAGGCAGAATGAATCGTAGCGACAGGACGAGGACAACCGTGTAGATGCCCGTTGACAGAGCGGCCGTGTACGTCTGCAGGGGCAGATCGAGAAGCTCGCGGTTGGGTAGACCTGCAGCAGCGGCAGCTGAAGGCGTATGGATAGTAGAGAGCGGGCGAAGCAGGAAGAAAGGCACAGCGATTGAGAGAACGTCAATAGCAAGAGCCGAAGCCGAAATAGTCCAGTTGAGCTCATAGAAGGTTGAGAGGAGGTAGTACTGTTCATCAGTCAGTTTTTTGCTGGTCCATATTTTGCGACGGGTGGAGTCAACTGACGTGAGGGCCATGGGCGAGAAGATTCAGCATCGCAACATCCAGGCTGTCCAGCTTGCCATACCATCCCAATGTCAACTCAATCCTAGCATCACCATTAATATTTCATCCACTACCCAAGCTTATCTTCGTCGACTCACACTCTCCATCCGGCAAGAAGCGAAACCTCTGCCCAAGTATCCTGGCTTCGGCTCAGAGCAGCAAGCTCGCCGTTGGTAAGCTCGCCCAGCAAGCTATATCCAAGCGAAGCCATCACAAAGCTTGTCGCAACAGCGAGAGGGAACTGCGCCTGGCGGGGGACCACGTCGCGAAAGGTGCGCGGAGGTTGTTGGACCTCCTTTGGCGATGATGGAATTGTCGTCAAGGTTGTGTCATCATCGCCAGCCGCGGCGCTTCGTCGCGAAGTCATGGTTTAGGAGTTGAGACACGCCACTTGTCTAGGACAAATATATACTAGGTATGAGAGCGTCGCGATGGAGAGACAGGGCGCTGATAGTTGGTGATGTTTATGTATCCGAAGTAGTTAGGTATTTCTTGTGCGTCAGGGAATAGGTATAGTGACAGCTGGAGCGATACCTACCTAGGTAGAGTGGGGGTGATCCAATAGATGTGACGTTGACGTCGTTCGCGTCGTCGTCAAGAGTAACTGACTTCATTTTCTCCACACTCAAAACTAAGATGACATTGGGTTAGTCGCCCAGGGGAGGCAAGAAAACTTAGGACCTCTATCCTAAGTGAGAAAAAGACTTTGAGCAAATTACATATATCTCAGCAGGCTTTTAGACCAGTTAATTTTGGCACCCTTGTTCAACGTCAGAAGTTTTCTTGCTCCCTATGGGTCGCTTCACCAGCCGACTAAGATGAATTTTCTTCCTCCTCGAGATGATGGGCTTTTTCTTTTCTTCTTTTCTTCTTCTTTTTCAATTGATGATCTATCATTCGCGCTTCAATCGAGTGTGGCCTAGAGAAGGAGCTTCATCGCTTTCTCCATTGCTATCTCCATCAACAGTCTTCTCATAGAAGAGAAGAGGCTGCATCTTCTTCTGCTCCGTTGTGACTTTGAACTGCGTGATGTCTCATCACCTCTCTCATTCTTCTCAATTGATGCTTCTTCATTCCTATTTACATCTCATGGTGATTCAATGTTAGAACACGGCAATGTGATTCTCAATATTTGATTTCCATTTGATAGATAGGTATTTATTTGGGTGCCAACTCGACGCCTATCCGAATCCTCACTTTAACCTCGTGGCGATGCAATCTCATCTAGCTCCTCAATCCCCAAATAACCTGGGTGAAGCAAAGAAGGGCCTTTCCAACTCATCGGTGCTAAAGATCCGTGGCGGAGCTTGGTCCACCTCAACCAACACGCTGTATAGGTATGTGTACATATAAATAAGAAGGAATAACGTGCATGTCCATCGACGTTATCCGATATATAATCCAACTCCAGAGCCAACATGCCCGACCCAAGAGATATACTCCGTCCCAATCGTTAACCCATTAGTGATGCATACAAAATCTTTCATTCCTCCATGCGACCAAAAACACCATCGTCATCATCTTCACTACGACCGCGCGAACGCATCTCGAAGTCGTCGTCGTCCATGACCGAATCACCGCTACCGTCCATTCTTACGTCGTCGCTAGGGCGTCTCATCTCACCACGAGTGAAGCTCTCAGGCTGTCGACTTGGAAAGCTGTTGATGGGAAAGCTGTTGATGAAGCTTGCAGACAGAGATGCCGCCTGATCCAGGTATTGAGCTGGCAGCGGAGGAACAGGAGGGGCATCAGCAGGAACCATGGCAGGTCGGGATCCGTTGTTGCTACCAAAACTGCAGCTCAGAAGCTCAACTGCAGCAGCCAGGTCCCGATCGTCCTCGCCTGTAGCGTTACGCCCGGAAGATCCTGGTCGGTGTTCATGGCTTGGCTGGCGGTAGTGTCCAAATCCTGAACCGTACGGCACACTTCCTGCTCCGAAGGAAGCAGCCGAAGCAGACTGGAAGCTTGTCGCGTATCCGCCATTGCTACTGAAGCGCTTGTTTCGGTAGGAAGTGCCGTCAACATTGACACCTTCGGCAAACGGAGGTGGGGTAGTGTCGGCAGAGCTTTGTCGCTCAGCGGGATCGGAGTATCCGGACGCAGCAGGCGAGGATGAACCAGCTTCACTCTGGAAGTCCTTGGTAGACTCGGGGGGAGTGTCAGCGCTGTTTTCAACGCCGTTCATGGTTACCAGAACAGAAGCAGCCTCAAGCAGTTGAACCTGCTGATGCTTGGAAATGAGCAGCTTTGAGGTCAAAGCCCACTCAGGTGTATGTTCCCACCTAGACACAGTCAGTGACACCGATCACGGATACGAAACGTTACACGCCAAAAACAGCCCTCATCTCAAGATAAGAACTGCTGTGCTGGGGCAAGTCATTGGGAGGAGGGGGACCAACAAGTGCTTAGTCAAGCAACTGCTATGCTTGTAGCCTTTACCGCACTTGTCACAGCGAACCTCAACCCTGTTGCTCTTCTTGCTCTCCTTGAGAGTCTGGCCATCACTCGCACGGCGTTGACGAGCTTTCTGGAACTTAGTAGTTCCCTCATCAGCCGAGCCCTCATTCACGTCGTCCTCAATGGCGCTACCATTGAGTTCTTGCTTCGTTTCGGGTATCGACTTGTGGTTCGGGAGACTAGCGGGGGGGGAGGGAAGGCTGCCGACGAGGGCAGCACGGGCAGCAGCGCTCTTGGACATCCGGCGTCCACCGTTGCCGATGGGCAAGGCGGAAGAACGCTCACTTTCCCGAAGAGCGGCGGCGATCGCGGTCACATTGGTGTTCGGGTTGGTGACCGACTTGCGTCGAGTCACTCGGTGGTTGGCGTTGAGAGCACCTGTTAGCAGCGAGTGCGAGCTCGTCCGAGCGTGGGATTGACGGCCGGGCAGGGCCGACGATGTCGACGACATCGGAGAACGATTCTGAGTCAATGGCCTCGAGGACTGCTGCATTTCCTGAAACGGATGAAGGAGATCAGCAAATCTGGGCCTTGGAAGGTTGTTCTGCCATCTGGCAGGTCGTGCACGGAGAGATCATGACAGGGCAAGATCGGGGTATGAGGTAGGGCTCGGGTCGGTTTCCCTCCGAGGATTGAGGGCAGCGTACTTTGGATGAGGCCATTGCCGGCGACTTGGGATGGATGTTCAGGATTCGACCGACTTCAGTCGTGTCGATCTCGAACTATGTGTTTGGATTGGCGTTGCAAGTTACTCTTGGGTTTGAAGTTTGTAAAGTGAGGTTGTCAAGTGTCAAGTGTTGAAGAAGGAGAAGTAAAGTCCCAGAGACAAACGAGAAATAATATTTTGGGAGACCAGTCAAGGTGTGTGGCAGAAGGTGCGGCGGGGGAGTGTATCTTGGCTCTGAATAGATGGCTGTGTGATTTTATCACCTCGCTAGTACCCATTGAGGAATCACTGAACATGACCTTGGCCTTGGAAGTCTGAGAGGGGCCTCCCTCTATGGCTCTACCTGAATGAACCAAGTAGCCAAACAAGCCTGGAGCGGCCACCGGTTCCAACGCCTTCTCCCCCAGCCAGGGGGCATCCATCCATTCAATGGCGACAGGTGGAGAGTGTAAGACGAGCCAATTGGTTGGCTCCGTTGCCCAAACTGAGTTGCAGCAAGGAAGAGGAGTGGAAGAGCGCCTGACCTGGCTCGTGGGGGGCGTGTCCTTTGTAAACAGTGGCGTACGATGCGCCCTATTAAGGAACTGGCCAGAGAGAACGTCGCAATCGGACGGCAAACAGGGGCTGAGCCATCTTCCCCTTGTTGTCGACCTGAATAGATAGATATGTGAGAAGGAGATACGACACGATAGTGCCTGACTCCTTTTATGAAGAGGAAGTTGCAAAGGCCTAAACTTCATTGTTGACAATCAGGTACCATCTTAGGTACTAGCGAGAAACAGCGACGGGTGAGGGAGATAGGTATGGGCGAAAATCCGAGGTACGTATCCCCTCATTCCCCTCCTCGTGGTGCATGAGGCGCTGTGCTTTGCGCTGTGCCCGTGATTGGATCCTTGGATAGGCTTTTCTCGATAAGGTATGAAATGGGTGATGATTCTCATTGTGCACCATCATAAAAAAGAAGTGCAGACGTACCAGGGTCCTCTTGTCCGCTGCACAACGTTGTAGCCAGGGGATGAAACTAACAGTTTCCCTGGAGCAGCCAGCTGTATCTCAACTCATCAGGTCCCGTCTGGACAAACGTTGCCGGTCGAGATGGAAGAAGAGTTCAGCGGGAGCATCTCGACCAAGTGCGATGGCAAGGGAGTCGTGTCGGGTCGGGCGGGTTCTCATGGTCCGTTTTTCTTGTTGGGAATCATCGGCAGTCAAATCGTCTCTGCCATGGACGATTCTGGGCTGATTCGTCACCCGACGCGTCCATGTTCTCATCCTCTCGTCGTACATAATACAGTACACGATTTTGTACAGTTCACTCACTTCACTGCACTGCACTTGTTGCCTGCTCTGGCTGCTCGCTCTCCATTTCCCCAACTTCCGAGACGGGTAGAGTGGACAGTGGCCCCGTGGCCTAGCTTGGCGAGGCCATCCGACGTCCGCTCCAGGCTTAATCGAGATGGACAATGAAAGCTCGCACTGGGCGGAGAGGGTGTTGATGAAATGAACGAGGGAGGACTGATTTGGAGATGGACATGGAGTGGGGTGGTGTTGAAGCCTGGGGAATCGAAAGAGGGGATGTACACTCGTACGGTGTGTCTCCGTACTGTACTGCAAAGGTGCGCGCTCACTCTCATTATGAGCAACAAAAATATTTAGAATATCTTAGAATTATTTAGTAGAGATTTTGTAGACTTGGTTGACTCTTTGCATAGTTTATTTTACACCCTGGTTTCCAGTCCTAGGTTTTTAGACACCCAAGGTCATGTAGGAGATGGCTGCTCGATGTGTCTCGACGAGCGAGCCACTTTTAACTATCGAAAACAATAGCTCGATGCATGTCGATAGCATACCTGGAAATGACAGTACGTTTCTATGCGGTGATAGCGAACCTGTCTCAGATTCTGCTTCCAGGTCCAGGCGTCCTTCTCGGTCGTCGATTTGATTCGAGAATTGTTTAGCTTTTCTTCATCTCGACCCAGTGACCGACTCATCTTGCATCGGATATTTTAGAAGCGAGCCGAGAATCTTAACCGAATCGTAAGGGATCGTTTGCCCTGCATCAAAACTTTTACTGCCTTATGGAATAAACTCTTCCGTCTTCATGTGGTTTGAGGTCCCCCACGATACAATGAAGCCTCGGTTCCGTTTATGGAAGAGGGCTTGAAGTAAACAGATACGAGAGACAGTAGCCCTTTAGGTCAAGGATGGGAGACTTGAACGAGGCTCTCGTGTCTCTCGCTAGCTGTACCAGCTTGAGACGCATCAAGGAGCGATGGGTTTGTTTCGAGCCCTGTTGTGTGGAGGTTTGGAAAACCTGTTTCATTGACCTTTCACGCGTAATCCTTTCCCATGGCCGCATGAAGTTTTTATGTTTTGAGTTTAATTGTGCAGTTAGCATTGTGAGTGGATGTTACGTGGAGTTTAAACGCGAGCGGCTCACATCAGCCGTATCCAGGTACGAGAGATTTAAACCCAGCGGTAAATTGAGCATTCACAGCCAGTCATTTATGAATGACTTGTAAAAATCATTTCAAATGCCAATAGGATTAACGTCCTGGCCTGACATTGAATGAATCCTCTATCAGTATCCGTACACTTACACGTGGTGATGATCCCCGTCGCTTCAGACCTAAACCCTTGACCTAACCCTTGACCCTACTCCTTTTTGGTTTAACGTCCCAACTCAAGCCAAGGTGAGGAGCCCTGATCTGATCAGATAACGCTGTTTCTTCGGTCAACTGATCGCTGAGCTGGGCTGGGCTGATGTTTTATAACCCGGCCCGGGCATGGTTTTTATGTTTCTTGTTGTTGGGCAAAAGTTATAGTTGGACAGGAGTTCTTATTCGGCAATGGCTGATTCCAGGACGATCCAAGGGAAAAGTTTAAGACCCCTTCTTTTCTAACTTTTTTTTTGTCTGAAAGTAATGACAGCTGTTTGCTATAACCACAAATTCCATGTAACCTCAAAAGCCATTTTATTATATCAAAATCTCGTAGAGAACATTCTTGCATTTCGAGTACGAGATACCGTCTCCATCTTCATCAATCATCAGTCACTGGATTGCATTTCCCCGAAATGAACATGGGGGCGTGTATATAACAAGACGCCCAGAAGGTTTAGCTGCATACATATCCTTTTCATGGGCGTCTCGTCAGCTACGCCCACTATACTGTGGCGCTGTCATCTCGAGTCTGAACTCTTTGGGAGCAGTAAAAGGACATGCCCTGAATTTAGCTGCCACCACAATCTTTAGCCTCTAGAGTGCAACTAAGGCGCAGCGCGGAGGCTCCAGGAATCACTAATAGAGAGGAGGAGAGCTGAAAAGGGAACCGTGCTCAGCAGGGTAAAAGAAGTCGGTCGGCTTACCTATTGCTCAGTTGGAAGATGGTCTCTTTAACGACACGCAATGCACTGTGCCTCTTTTCGATTGGTGCTGGCCTCTTGAAGAAAGAAGCCAGATTAACCAGATTCTCACGTAATAAGGGAAAAAAGGTAAAGGGGATGCGGGTGTGTATATGCATGATGATGCCTCAGAGGAGAAGCGGCTGAAGTGTCCCAATGGCCAATGTCAAAGTGTTTGATGTGCATCTTTTGCGGCAATTCGCTGCATCGCTGCAGATATTGTCGAATCCCAGAGGTCTCTCCAGTAGTATTCACATTTCGATAGGTTCGTGATATTCAGCCAGCATTATAGAGATACTCTAGATACTGTACACTCTGTTACCCCTCAAATGGCTAAGATCATCCCGCCTATGTTCTAAACCTGTCCTGGATGGTTGACCGGTCTCACCTGACAAGTCTACCGATTGCTGGTCACAAGGACCATGAAGAGGTATCGCATCGTGGGGAAGAAACCTTGACATGTCTGTCTAGTACCTATTCCTGTTGTGCACATACTGTACACATCCAGTACGTAACAGTACTGATGATAGTTGTGGAAGGTGTAACATCAAATGGTGGACTGCCGGATTTCTTAGTCCAGTCTATCGAGATCTCTCTTATTTCTGTTGTTGTTAAATAATTTTGCAAGACATGAATGGTATGTTGACTCGATCAAAAGCAAACCAAGTCACAAAGTCCATTTTTAGCCGTCGAGATTTACAACATGTTCCTGACTATCCTCCGAAACCACTACTGTCTTGAGATAGGGCCTCGACGATCAATTTGAATCCCAGCTCACGTCGGGAAAAAAACTGCCAATGAAGCTATGCCAATTCTTTTGCGACAATTGGGCTTTGACACATGGGGCTAATGAATGATCTGAGGCATCGGTTGGAGTGGTTACATTACCTACTACTTGGTGACTTTGTACTGTATCTTTCTTACACGAACAATGCCGAATTATTAGCTTTGAGAATTGGTAACAAGATTCCAACTTTTTATTTATTTCAAGTTTGTGATACAATGACGCCATCAAATGTTCTCCCCTGGCCATGGAACCCTTGTCGAAGAGCATCATGCCGTGGATTCTTGACTTTTCTGTTCTCATGTCGATTGCTCATTGACTTTTTAGTTTTTTCTAACACATGATGTAACCCTGACATGAGAATGGAAAACAAATAAAATAAAAGCTGCTCAAACTGGTGTGGGTAAAAAATTAAAAAAAAAAAGATGGATTCCTTAAAGCAAAGACTCCATTAGAGCCTCAGAGTGGAATTCTGGGACGCATTGGGAGCTTCTGAGCTTACCTTGACAAAGCCAATCAGACTCAGCAAACATTCCTCCACAGTTTACGAATCTCGATCTTCGATCCTGTCTTGGCTAGCAAAGGATTGAACAGAAAAACTCCCTCACTGCCGTGCGAGTATGCCGGTTATTGGCTAACTCTGAGACATTGGCACGAGGGCGTCGAGAATGCCTACAGTGCATTGCATCTGAGTGCATTGTAGCGCAACAATGGCCTGAGTCCAGTGCTCCCTCTCGTCCTGGATGTCTGTTCTGCAATGCAAATCACTGGCCAGCAGCCTGCACTATGGCGATCCGGGGTGCTTGATAAGGCACAAGCACCAGCACGAGCATCAGCACCAAACAAAGACCGGCTCTCGCAAGACCCGCTGCCCGGTTCACAGATTTTTCCCTATTGGAGTATGGTTCTACTCAAGAGGCTTAGCCAGCTTCATGACAGCTGGGGCCGGGTGGATTTGTGATACGCCAGAAACACGCAGTTCAGTCCAGTTCACCAACCCAACAATAACCTCTCCCCTGGGGCAGAAGACCTAACACTAATCCAAAAGGGTTCAATACAAATGGAATGGTCGGTCACGACCCTTGGTCTACAGGGCAACAATGAGCGTGGTGGAAGTGGATGATACACCGAGTTATTCATGGATGGTATAATAATAATATGAGCTGCAACGACCTAGAATATCAACCTATTCGGACCTTTGAATCCACTCCTATGTAAGGGAACTCAGCGTACTCAGTGCTGTACGGTACAGCGGTCACGGACTACAGACAGCCGATTTGTACAGCACATACTGTACCGCGGCTTAACTCGTACCACCGGCACTTAGATTATGATGCCGCCTATTGCTGTCGGTTCACAGCGGCAGTGAAGCCCGAAGCTCCGTCTCTGTGAGAACCTATTTGCTGGTCCTGTACTGTCGCCGAGGCTTTCCCCGCCTTCACTGGATTACCTACTGACTGTTACCCCTCTATCACGACGCGCCGCTTGATATGGATATGGTTGAGCGGGACTCGCACACATGGCGTCGACAATACACACAGGGGTGTGCGTGCTTTACACTTGCATCACAGCAGGGATTCTAATGAGAATGTGGATATTCCTCTCAGTATCCGTCTTGATAAGAACAGGGAAATTCATGCCTCAGTTTAATGGAACACTGACAAAGAGTGTTTGAAGGATGCCTGGACGATGCTACTTGACATGTTGTAAAGAATCAAGAGCAACGTAAGCATGTTGGGTGTTGTCGACCTCTTGTTATGTTCCTGAGCTGTTCCTGCATGACATGGAAGCTCCGCCCACGTGGTATCATATCATTGTGTTTTGGAATCTCCTTCACATCCAGCCCAACACGAAGATGTGACAAGGATACCATCACTGTGATCAACCATTAACTGCTACAGACGTTCCCAATGCCATGGTCTAGTCTGCCAGCTCCCGTAGATCAGCAATGCTTATCGGGCTCGGCCAGTTTAGAATATGGGACGAAGGAATGTTGGGAGGGGACCCTGCCTCGGCGACGAGCCCTACGATGAGCCCTACGACGGGTACCCGAATTCCTTGGTTCCTTGATTCTTATTCCAGAAAAGTGATAACGTTTTTTAAGCTCCGTGGCTTGACTATTGTTGCCTGTAAGCTAAGTTGTTGATGAGGCTTGACTGGATTCCATAGAGACCACATATTGCCCCTGAAATGCAAATCCAAGTAAGTCATGGCGTGATAATCTGAAGATATGAGCTCAAAAAGGTTATTATTTGCAATTCACCGTAAGTTTCGTTAACAAATAAGGTCTATGGCCTGTAGTTACGCAAGTGTAGTCATAAATTGGTGACACACCAGTCACTGCCGATGTCGGAGCACTAGGTAGCTGCGAATTGTAAGAGCACATTTTTGTCTTTGAGGGCGTGAGGGTACTGTAAGAAGCTTCTGTTCTATCGGTTGTTTCAGTGAATTACATACGGAGGAGTTGACTCTTTTCTTATTTCGAATTTCTAGTCGGCAACAGGGAAGCTTCATCTTCTGTGGCAGAAGCCTTCATACCTGGTACCTGCCGTGTTCCTGAAGAGGCGCCGATCATGACATCAATTCACTCATAAGCCACAGCAACGAAATTAGAGGCTTTTCCAGAGGCATCTCATGTCAGCAGAGATAACCATGTCCTGAAAACAAATAGAAATTATATTATCTTGTTTGCTGCTTGTATTTGAGCCAAAGTCACATGCAGGAGACGGAACATAGCCGCGCCGCAAGATCTCTAGCCTAGCTCATGTACCCCAGATTAATTAAAACAACGTTAGTTTCGATTTCCGGCGGGCGCTGGAGCCTTTCCCATGTCCAAATCCGTTGACACACGGAAAATAGAGTCAAGATAGCGATGCGTAACACTTCTTGCAACAGACCAGACCAGACCAGTACCACAATATCACCCCCCACGCTGGCCAGTGGCGTAGTGACGACTGTATTTTAATCATTTGTGAGACTTAAAGAGTGAGGGAAATACTTTTCCTATACTTTTTATTTTCTTTTGGAGAGTAAAAGTAAAATCTGTTGTTACTGAGATGACATAGTTTACGACAAGTCAACACGCGTATAAGCTTCACACGATAAAATCAACATCACAACATGCCTGATCAGGACGTATACCGCAAAGTCGGCCGAGGCGGCGCCGGGAATTTTGTATCAAGCAAACCTGAAGATGCCGCCAACGTAAGCTGACCTTGATCAATCATCTCTTCAGTATCTCACACTCCCAGGCCGATCTTGAAGCACAGAACCTTGCAACAGAAGAAGTCCAGCCGTCCGCCAACGGCCCATCACGAGCTGGACGCGGTGGCTTCGGCAATTACGTCAATCCTGAGGAACTACCAGATGCCAAAGAGCAAGACGAGATGGCTCAGAAGACGGCGGCTGCTGTGAATGCAAGTCTCAAGAAGAATCACGTTGCGAGGGGAGGACTTGGTGGGAGAGGTGGAGCTGGAAACTGGAAGCATGCTGTTTCGTTTGAAGAGGAGGAAAGGATGAGAGAAGAAGCAAGATTGAGAGGTGAGCAATTGGCCAAGAAGGTGAAGGAGGAGGTTGATCAGGGTCTAAGAATGCCTGAAAAGGCACATCACGGACATCATGTTAAGCATAACGAGCAATGAGGCTTGCTAATGGCAGTAGGACGGCCGGGACTCGGGTTAGAATGCTTAGGGCCATAAGGGTCCATTTTACTGGTTAAATTCTTGATTCATATCTTGTGTCGTTCATATCGTTCTAGTCGTGTCCAAAACTCTGCTAGATAGAACTAATGCTTCGTCTCGTCTCACTGAACCTTCCCGAGGTTCGTAAGCCTGAGGACAAGGGAACCTTTACCTTCTCAGAAGACCTTGGGAAGCTCAACCTCTCTTGACATCTTGAACGCAATATAACTGAGCTCATCCAAACCTGCCACATCTTCTTCCAACCCAGGCATCTCGAAGAGATCATAATCTGAATCACATTCGGTACCAGCAGGGGGCAATGTGCCCTTCTGGAAGTATTCTCGTATGTAAGTAAGGGAGCATGCTGAGGGCGCCGCCAGCGAACAATGCTTTGGCTTAAGTTAGACAGAGTGATACAGAAATAGGAGGAGGCTTACACCGTAGGAGTTCTGCTTGAGAACAACTGAGCTTGGGAACTTGGCAGAGTTATTAAACGCACTCTGCAACGGCGTAACATTATCTGCCATATTGCCGATGTATAGAATTGGATGGGCAGTATCACCCCTAAAGTCGGCTTCTCAAAATTAGTCTCGTATATTATATCATGGGTATTAGGGGTGATTCACCATCTGTAAACTTCCACTTTGGCCTCGTCTTTCGTCCAACGCAAGACACACGGAAATTGGAGTTGACTGCTCCCGCCCAACGACTCTTTTGTGTGATTTTGTCAAAATAGTCTGCAATCTCCTGCGGTGTTTCTGTCACAGGCTTTGAGTCCAGACACATAATAGCAGGGAAAGCATCGAGCTCCATAGGGGTCTCAAGGGGCATAGTTGCAGGAGTTTCCCCTAGTTCGCACATATCTCCGTTAAGGCTCTTGTTTTTATCCTCCATCACCATCTCGTAATAGGGAATTCCGTCGCCCTTTTCTAAAGAAGCGAACACACGAGCCAGTTGAGGGAACTTCTTCAGCGGAGCATAAATGGAGGTTTGGATAAGGCGTTGGAGATGGGAGTAGGTGATGAGGAGAGGTAGTTCAGGGCCGGAATCGTGAGTCCAAGCTGGAACGAGAACAGGCGATTTTTTGAGATGGGCGAGGAGATTGCTTCGACGTTGCTCAATGGCTTTTGGTGAGTCTGCATAAAAAGCACATTTGAGGGGCCCGGATTTATGGCAGGCTTTATCGAAGCCGTCGAAGATCGTGTCTGTGTCAGAGACAAAGTTGCCATGATCCAAGTTGAACCAGTCGTGATAGTCAACATTTCCTGGCTCAAGTCAGTCAGAACTACAATGCTATATATATCGTAAACTCACCGTCGCTGACCAGTCTCTCAACACGCTCAGGGTATAGTCCAGCAAAAACACCACCAAGAACAGTGCCATAGCTGAATCCCCAGTACCTTAGCTTCTCATGACCTGTCTTGTCGAGAATTTCTAGCATGTCTCGAGCAATGGATGCACTACCGAGGAACTGCATAAGACCAGTTTCCTCCATAGCTTGCTCACAAGTTCCGGAGTATGCAGATGCTCGGGCATAGGCATCGTAGATAAGACCTGGGTGTTCGTCGGCAACGGGTGTGTCTTGGAGAGTCCATAGCTTTCTCTTTTGTGAAGAGCCCCAGCATTCAACTCGAGGTGTAGAGACACCGACTGTGGAGTGTTAGATGATGCAGTGGTGCTTGATAAGGACTGGTACAACTCACCTCCACGGGGATCGAAGCTGATAACGTCCTGGAATTATAAGTACAAAGCTTGGCCAGAGTTTCCGACTTTTCAACTTACATGGTTGTCACCGACGGCCGCTTGTAGGATATTTCCCTCTTTTCTTACAAAGGAAACTCCCGATCCGCCAGGTCCCTACGTCCATAAGTCAGCTCCTGAAAGTTTCAGGTACAGAGAGAGCATACTCCAGGATTCACAAAGAGCGGAGAAACAGGTTTGTCATTTGTCTTGGCCGGTAGCTTGATAATACCAAGGACAACTCTCTTATCATCCGAGGGCTCAAGCCAGTCCATTGGGACCTATGTCCAAGTCAGCATATACAACAGCAGGATATGGTGAATTACTAACGTCAAGTCTTGCACACTCAAACTCTTCATAACACGGTTCCCAATGGAGTTTTCGGCTTGGCTTGACCTGATTTCTTTGTTAGTCTACCTTTTGGATTTCTTATCCATGGTGTATGTATGCTTACATCGCTCCAAGTCCATGGCTTGTCTGCTGGATCCTCGATATTCACTGGATAAGGATAAGGTCGGTGGTGGAAGAATGTGATAAGACAAACAGCCGCCAAAAGGCCTAACACGGTGGAATAGTGCGACCTTGGTGGTCGTTGTTGAAGTCGTCCTCGTAGGAGAGGCGATGCCTCTACGGTCGCCTTTTCACTCATAGTAAGCAGCCAGCAGAGCACGGTCAGATCAAGGTTACTCGCTTCAAGCAAAGCAAGAATACAAGACGCTACTCGCAAACGCAGAAATCACAGAGAAGAAATATGAAGAGATAAAACCAAGGAGAACAGAAAGGGCAGAAAGAATTGGACCCTTGAGTCGGTCGGGCACGTCCAAGTTACGAATTAAAGCCTTTTGCCTAAGACATGCAGCGGCTCGATAAGAGATCGTCAGCCGGCAAGCAGGCTACTAACCCAGCAAAGTAAATTATGGCCTTTTCAGCCCGCCATGAGAGTCTGTCTAGGGCCTCTGCTAGGCTTCTCCTTGCAAGTACGACGCTCAGAGTTCTGCTTACGTCGTCCTATCACACGGCAGTTTATTCCAATCACCTAATTTGGCATGGGTCATGAGATCTCGTTTTGATCTTCAATGTCTTCCTAAACTAGTTCCCCGCATATTCCGGCTTGACAGCTGTTTTCTCCTTGACTGTTGGTCTTGACAAAATAACCATCCAATCATTCTATTCCCATCTGAAAAGGCTCCAGAAACAACAGTGTCTGGTCAAAAGTGTGTAGAGCGGCAACGATAAGAACAACTTGGGCTTCTTTGGCTTGGGATACTGGAACATGAATCATTCCCGCCAAAGTCACATCGCAAAGAAACCAACTCGCAAATAAATTGGTGTCGGTGTGTAACTCATGACGAAGAAAAATGGCTTTTCTATAGTATCCCAACGCCGTGGTATGCCTTCGAATCAAAAACACCCATAACGCCCTGTCTCGTAGACCTCTCGCTGTCTCTGCCATGTAAAACTTTTCTCTTTCAGATTCCTTCTCCCATGACTTTTCCCACTCAATCGGCATCCATGTCGATATCGTCCATTTCATCATCCTCATCCTCGTCGTCTTCATCGTCGAACATGCTGCTGTCGCCCTCTTCATCCTCATCGTCATCTTCATCAACCTCAAGCGCAATGGCGACCTTCTTCTTCTCGCCACCGAAGGCCTTGGTCTTCTCGCGGTCAGGCTCCATCTCCTCGATCTCCTCCTCAGTCATGCCCAGGTCGCGCAGGCGCTTCTTCTCGCTGCCGCGCATGCGGGGCAGAAGATGCTCGTTCTCGGCGACCAACTTGCGGGCGAGGGCAAGCTCACGCTCACGCTTGCCAGCCATGCGCTTCTTGTAGAAGACGCGCTCACGACGTTGGCGGATCTCGGACACACGCTCCATGGCCTTGAGGGTCTTGGCCATGAGGTCTCGGTCGTAGCGAACGGGGACGTTGCGGCGAGCGGCGAACTGCAGTGTTGAGTCGACAGTCATCTCCTTGCCGGCGGCCTTACGGAAAGCCTTTGTCCACTTCAGCTTGCGAGGGTTACGCTTCATCTTAAACTGCAAAAGTGTATCAGCGGCGCGGTCTTTGGTAAGTTGAGCAATGTAGACGTACGTTCTTGTGGCATTTGCTGCGACAGAAGCGAAAGACTCTGGCATCGTTTCGCACAAAGGTGATACCCTTGCTGGGATAAGCAGGGCGACTGCAAAAGTAACAGGTTTCGATTCTGAAGCATTTTGTTAGCTGCAGTTCACTGTAGACCTTGAGTCGCTATATGACAGATGCTCGCGCTCGCAGAGGATGAACTACAAACATTCCGCCACTGCAAGAACGAACATCCAATATAAGACCCTTCAGCAATAAAGACATACCTCATTTTGCCTGGGTGGTGGTCTGAAAGACCAAAACAACTTCAATTCAACTTCCACCCCACTGGTTTGAACAGCCTTCTCTTTTCCGCAGTCAATCAAAAAACTTTTTGCTCAAACTGTCTTATCGATAACAGTTTTGCACCCCGGACAAACTTTTGTCCCCGCGCCCCTCTACCTACATCCGGTCCGCGCCGGCTGGAAAAATCAAAGTGGCCCCGATCTCGAATTCCGAATAACTCTGGGTCACTGAACTTATTGTCATTCGCAATCGCTCTACAAAATGGCTTCTGTTATGGCTATAGGTGCTGGCGCTGCCGTCGCGGCCTTTTTGGTATGCTTACAATGATTCCAGGCAGTAATTCCGGGTACTAACATCTCTTACAGGGCCGAGCTGGACTTGTCGCATGGAGGCGATCTCGAGGCGGCGTTGGAGCCATGGGCAAGGCCTTCTACAAGGGTGGTTTCGAGCCCAAGATGACCAAGAAGGAGGCTACTCTGATTCTATCTCTCAAGTACGTCGTAATCCACTTCTTCTCATACTCAGCCCACTAACATCTTCCAGCGAGCGAGCTGTTACCAAGGATAAGGTCCGAAAGGCCCACCGAACTCTCATGCTTCTTAACCATCCCGATCGAGGCGGCAGCCCCTACCTTGCGACCAAAGTAAACGAGGCCAAGGAGTTCTTAGACAAAAACAGTTGATTACGATACTGAAAACTACTCCCCCGAGTCCGGTATTCGAGTCACGAACCAGTTACCAAAGCCGTTATCAGAATCATGAATGACTGGGTCTAAGAGTGAGCGTGCGGCCGCTTGTGTATGTTGTACACTACTTGTTTCCATAGCGATGGCGTTTGTTGGGTTTAGAGGAGGCTCGTTGGAGCCAGGTAAAGGTATATGCCGTTGTTAAAAGCTATCAAGGCTCGACGCTGTATAAACAAAGGGTCCTAACGACCCGTTCTCTTCTCACTCCGGTTTTTGTTCTGGTGGTTACTTTACATAAGTCTCGAAATGTCATCCACCCCGTTTCAGTTTCAGGTCCTATTTCGTTCTGGGAATGTCAAGATGATCATCTAGAGCATTTCCTGGCTGCATGTCTTCCATCTCTCCTAGCTTGGAAAATATCCTTCAGTCAACCTTGTTGAGCATCTTATTGCTCAACTCCTCTTCCTTCCGAATGTCTTCCAGTGCAATACCAAGCATGGCACAGAGTGTGTAGTGCGCGTCGTTTCCTGCATTGTGCAGGTGCCTATGGGCAATATCAAGATCATTCAGTACGGCACTGAGACTTCGTCCGTTGGTTGAACCACGCCAGGCTTGGTGAATGTCCTGAGTGTCCACCGGTTCTGCCAGCCCTCCGAGGAATCTTAGGTCCAAGCCCAGTTCAGTGAAGTAGGCGATATCCTGTTTCACATCATGCCCGACGACGACGATGTTCCGTTGATCATTAAGCCACGGGTTGAAAATTTCCATGATGGCATCTGCAACCGTTGCATTTGTTGGGAATGTGCTTGTCCTATGTTACAGTTAGTAGCTGGTTGGATTTTGGGGACGGCGTCCTTACCCGAAGTCGAATGCGTCAGGGCATCCTTTGACGAACTGAAAGTTTCGCAAACCAGCAAACTCGTAGACTCGGAGATGGTGAGTCTTGATCAGGGGCCACCAGCCACGGCCGACAATCTTAGGATCGACGCCTTTGGTGTCTCGCGTGTCAAGGATAGCGATACCAATTTCAGAGACGGGGTTAGGCTTTCTTTCAAGGGCCTCAACATCGACGCAGATGAAAACAACGTCATAGCCATCGGGATCTCCCAGAAGACCAAGATATCTCTGAGTGTTACGAAGCATTCGTTCTCGGTGACTCTTCTTTCTTGCAGCCTTATCAGGATCTGCCCTGTTTCTGGGTGGAAACCCGGACTTGACAATCCGAAACTTTGCTTTCCAGGCCAGTTGCTGTTTTGGGGTTGCCGCCTTGAAGGCTTTGATGTCATCTTGTTCGATAGCTGGCCACGGCCGAGCATCAAGAGATGTCTCTTCCTCCGATCGTTTCAAGTATCGAGGGCGTGGGGTACCATGTTCGCCGAATTTGAGGTAGAACTTTTCCATGTTCACACCGGGAGGGATCTTGAGTGAAGTGTCAAGCTCGAGGTTAATTTCTTCAAGGAAGACTTCGAACTGAGCGGTTGGAATCATAAGGTAGGGGTCTCTAGCCGGCTCCTCTGGATCATGAAGATAGAAGCTTGTAAAGTTAGCAATATAGATAATATTGATCAGAATGACCTACAAGTCCCAGGTTTTCTCGAAGAGGATTCTGGTGAAGAACGGCTTTGTCTGTAGAATGGTGAGCCAGCGGAGAGTTGTTAAAACTGTAATACGTACACGAGGCTTGTTGGCCTTGCCCACGAAGCGTTCAGGGTATGAGATCACAACTTTGAATGGACAGAAAGTGAAATCCTTGGAGACCGTCTGGCAGATGCGAAACTTGGAGTTATCAAATGCCTTTGCCTTTTTCTCGGCAAGTTCACGCCGTCTGGCAGCATAAGCATTGGCCTCTTGTTGCTGAACGGTTTGAGAAATCTGTTCTCTTGTAGCTTGTCTCTGACGCTCCATCATCCCGCCGTAGTTGTTGTCAGCTCCTTCGCCGACTGAGTTGTCTGAAGTTTCGTTGTCGTCTTCTTCGTCTCTGGGTCTCTCCTCCAGCTTCACACCGTTGCCTAGAAGCTGCTGCAGTTTGGCCAGCTGGGTATCAAGCGCCGACATGTCAGCTGAAATGAGAAGTAGTGGAATCAAAAGTCAAAGAAGAAATAGTGAGAGTTCAACTGGAGGAGCAGTGTTGTAGAGTGTTGTGTGAAAGGGAAATGAAATGGAAATAGTGCTAAGTTGAGATGAAAGATGGATGTGGTGGAGGTTGAAAGATGGCGACTTAGAGGGAAGGAGATACGAAGGAGTAAACAAAAAAAAAAAAAAAAAA
>JABSSZ010000504.1:0-42197 GCA_013755755.1 Fusarium sp. NRRL 25184 | reverse complement strand
CCCCACCACCAGTCTCAACTCCCACCATATGCCCCAGCTCCATATCAACAGCCTCAGCCGAGTCAATACCCTCGGCCCCATCCGCACCAGCAACAAGCCCCTCCTCCTCCGCAACACGATGAACCTCCTCCCCCCCCGCCTTCCTCAGGACCATCCCCCACCGACCATCAGAAAGATTCGGAATACGTTCCCCCGTCTTACTCCAAGATTGAAGAAGGATCAGGCTGGAAATACAGGTTTGTGACCAAGACGGATCCTTCAAACTTCCTTCGCGACCCCGCTGAAACGATTTCATAGTCTCGACGTGAAGCAACAACCCGTGCGTGCGCGCATGTGTGGATTTGGCGATAAGGTCTGTTTCTTTTGTTGCCATTGAGCCCAGACCATCTGTCTCACAGTTCTAATTTAGGATCGTCGCCCAATCACGCCGCCGCCGTGTGTTCGTCTTGTCATAATAAATACCGAGACGGGCAAAGAGGTTGATTACAAGTACGTCGATGCAGTCGCGAAAAAAAGGCACCTTGGTTTATGCTAACACATAATGTGTAGTAGCCTGGACCACGCCAAGTTTGTGTTGTCGGTCGATCTGTGGAATCATGATGGTACCAAAGAAGTGAATCTGGTGCGGTCTTCGACCGGGACCGGCGCTATGGCATCTTCAAGTACCTACACTTATTCGTCTTTAGAGCCAGGTACCCCCTCGTACCAGCAACAATCTCTGCCCCCGAGCCGCGAGTCTGGATATGGGCAATCGCAAGGGATGAACTATGGGCAGGATTACCCCCCACCGGTGCAGCAAAGCTACGGGCAAGGTTGGTCGAAACAGGAGGAACGACAAGCGAGAACAAGTTCGTGTCTGACATAAGAGTAGCACCGTCGTACCCGCCAAGCAGTTCCTACGGTACGCCCCAACAATACTACCCGCGACATAGCGGTTACAGTGCTGAACCTTCCGCTCCTCCGCCAAGCGCCCCTTTCCGTAATGGATATGGACAGGATCAAAATGCGCTTACTCGGATGGCAGTTGTGGGAGGTCAGCCCCAAGGGATGTTTACGAGAAACTTGATTGGCAGTTTGGCCGCAAGCGCATTCCGTCTCGAGGACACTGAAGGACAGTCAGGTATCTGGTTTGTCCTCCAAGACCTCAGCGTCCGTACAGAAGGAACCTTTCGGTAAGAGCAACTGAAGTTGGTCTGTGCTGTGGCTTGTGATAGCTGACGCTGAAGTTGCAGATTAAGATTCTCCTTCGTCAATGTTGGAGGCCCCGGAGGGCAGGGAGCCAACGTCAACCAAGGCCGGGCGCCAATCCTTTCGTCGTGCTACAGCGAGAGTTTCCACGTGTACTCGGCCAAGAAGTTCCCTGGTGTGTGTGAAAGTACACCATTGAGCAAGAAATTTGCGAACCAAGGCATCAAGATCCCGATCCGTAAGGACGCCAACATCAAGGGCGAAGGTGATGAAGAGATGTACGATCAGAACTGAAGGATCTGTGTGAACTAGATCGCCAAGGAAATATTCACAGTTATTTGGCCATATCAGAGATGGGCTTTGGAAATTTGGCTATTCAGATAGTTGAGATCCGCAGGAGAAGGAATAGCTGACGTACACAAAAGGCAATCGGCACTGGAAAATAGGCCAAATCATGACTCTCCTCTGTACAAGGCTCCAAGATACGTCGCCAAAATGTATAGAGGTGCTGCCCTTGTCAGACAAGGCGCCATGCCATTGAATACTGAGCATAGATGCCGGCGTTGGTGTTTAGAATTGAGTCGATTTCTCATGCTTTTATGCTTTTGTCCTAGCATGCAATGCAGTGTGTCGGTGATGGTGCAGTTCGACACATCTAAAGAGCCAACAAAGAGTGTGAAGCCAAGTGTGGGATCGACAGGGCAAAGGGTTCCCTAGCCAGAGAGCAAAAGATGACTGTATCATGACCAAACCCGGGGTTCAAGGAATCAACGTCATCGCACTTAGACAAGCTTAGCCGCCAATTTCAGGGTCTTGGGTCTGATTAGCATGGCATAGTCCTGATGGAATCTAGCTACAAGCTACAGGCTACAAGCCACAAATAGCAGCATCCTCTGCACATTTCGAGATTTCGAGGTCATGAGGCTTGTGATTGAATGCCTTTTCGAGCAGGTTCTTCCCAGCTTCCATAGCTATGAGCCACTAAGCCAAACCAGCCCGCCGTGTCGGGGCACGCCAGTACAGAAACGGCTATGGATAAGCGCTGGTACCGGCACGCAAGAATATGAGAGTTTACGCCTTATGCGGGAGCGAGCGCCGCTGGGAACTCGGAGCCCGGCGAGAGCGAAGACGATCTACAGATCTCTGAATAGATTCTCTTGGCGGCGAGAGGCCTTTCGGCTAACTTACTTTCTACTTGACCGAACAGCGAGACCTTGAAAGGGGGGAATCTCATGGAAGACTTGTGTTGTCATGACAGAGATGCGTCTCATACCTGACGTGGTTGGCGCACAACTCACGGAGAATTTTGATGTTCGCATTTGAATACCGAGTAAGGAACTTACCTTTCAGTACCTATACGCTTTTGCGACTATTGGCTCGATATACGAGCTCTCCCCTTTCGGTCCCTGAGTGAAGAGCGAGTACAGCATCCTCATAACTCGGTTTCAATTTATGGCTGACGGGCATCAAGTGACCCAGGCTCTCAACATTGAACCCCTCATGGCCTCATAAAAGCTTGTATTGATTTCGTATATCGGAAGTACTCTGCCAAGATCTGGGGCAGCACGAGGCCATCAAAATTCATTACGCAAACAATTTTCTATGACTGGACATGGCCTCTTAGTGCCATGACCAAGTGGAACTGGCGCAGGGGTACTTGCGTCTACTTGTCCTAGACTTGGGCAAGCTTTAACTGAGCCTCATTCTTCAAATGGACAAGGGTTGAGAGGAGGAAAGTGCTTTTCAACTAGATTTTGAAAGAGAGAACCCGATCATTTGACTCGAGAATAGCCTCCAAGATAGTGCAGAAGAAGCACCTACAGCTACAACGCCCAGCTGAAGAGATCTCGCCCTACAGCTCACAACCCAGTAACCCAGGTTCGGGGCAGCCTAGTGAGCACAAGGCCCGTCTAGGGCCATATACTCTATGACTGGGCGCAGTGGTTCGGTGGGTGCGAAGAAAAAAAGGCCGCAGCGCCTAGGAACCTATCGATTTTTTTTTACCTCTTTCCCCTGTTTAGTTGATCATGGGAACACTTCCAGGGCAGGGGGGGGATTTGGTAGCAAGTTACAACATCAATCACGAGGACTTGGCATTGAGTTAAAAACTGTCACCACCGCCTCCAGCTAAATCTCCTTCACTCGAATAGACTTTTCTCTTCATCATTGCCATTCCTTAGAGACGTACTCCTGATCGTTTGACTTGACAACTTCTCGGTCTACTCAACAACTCCTGGACACTCACTAGTTTAGTTGTTGGTCACTCAAGAACGAACACGGCAACTAGACAACACTTTCTCTTCCGAACTCACACAACTTTCACAATGCTCTCCTCTCACGGTCGAGGTGGTGCTGGTAACATGGCCGACTCAACCCACACTGAGAAGCCAGATCCCAGCAAGCTCCAGACTCCCGTCCTCAAGGGCTCTGTTGTCACCACTGGTCGTGGTGGTACAGGCAACATGGCCAAGAACGATGACCCTCGCGAAACTCGCAAGCGTCAGGACGTTGAAGCGTAAGTTTTTCATTCCTCCTGCCACTCAATCTCAGATATCATTCTCTTTAAAATCGTTGCTGACCCGAGACAAAAGTATCCCTCGACGCCCCTCATCTGGTGCTCAGCATGCTGGCCGTGGTGGCGCGGGCAACGTCTTCAAGGACAAGGAGACAGAGTTGACCCGCAAGCCCAGCAACGATGAAGCTATCACTGACGAGGAGGAGCCCAAGTCTGCCAACTCACCTACTGCTGCTGGCGAGTCGTTGGCTCAGAAAGGCAAGAACTGGCTCTTTGGCAAGAAGGCTTAGGACTTCAGAGACCTTCAAGTGTTTCACCATGCTCAATTCTAGAGATGAGAGGTTTCATGTTCTACTGCTATTGGGTCTATATTTTACAGTACAGCTTGGTGTTTTGGCGCCTTTGACATTGAATTTGAAGCAGGGGTTCTGGCTAGACAATTTTATGAACGACGGGTCAACGTACAGGACAAAGGAACGTGATAAGGAGGAAAAGCAAAAGTAAAGATACCATCCCATGAATTAAATTATTTACAAACAAAGAGTCACTTTTCTCAGTACCTTGGCCATGCTATTTTACTATGTTACATTTTTGTGTCTACTGGTATTCTCCACAATGCTTTTTCTGATGCTCTCCCTTATTTACTTTGATGTTCAACCCAGCATAGACACATGGTATCTCAATATACGCCTTCAACACAGCACATATTGATATTTGACCATCAGTTCTTCTTGGTCAAACGGTGAATCTCCTCGAAGTAGTGCTTGAGATGATCAGGGTTTACGCCAGGTGTAATTCCTGCCTTTGGTCAGCCCCTCGTCCAGCTCCATATCATGTCACAGAGGACTTACCGTGGCCAAGGTTGGCAATCCAGCCCTTGTTTCCGACCCAGAAGCCTTCGACCATCTCCTCCACAGCCTTGGTAATAGCCTCCTTGGTGCCATACAGTACCCCTGGGTCAGCATTGCCCTGGAACACAATGTTGCGGTCGCCTCGAATCTTGACGGCCTCTTTGGGATCATGCAGCCAGTCCATACCAACCACATTATAACCCAGGTTGCAGGCAGAGTCGAGTGCGTACCAAGCACCCTTGGGGAACACTGTCATGGGGACCTTCTCCAAGCCGAGGCTCTGGAGCTTGGCGGGAAGCTTCTCGGCGATTTGCTTCAAGTAGGGCTCGGAGAATTGACGGTAAGAAGAAGGGCCGAGCTCTCCTGCCCAGGAGTCAAAGACCATCACTAGCTATAAAGTTTGCAAGTTAGTCATACATGGTGCAGTTCTAGAGAAGAGCATTATATACCTGAGCACCAGCCTTGACTTGAAGTGCCAGATGATCCACGCAGATATCGGCAATCTTGGCCAAGAGCTTCTTCGACTCCTCAGGATACTTGTAGATCCATGTCTTGACCTGCGCAAACAGCTTGGTGCCACCACCCTCGACCATGTAGCAGAACAGCGTCCAGGGAGCGCCGCAGAAGCCAATCAAGGGCACCTGTCCCTCAAGCTTCTGGCGTGTTAATGTGATAGCGTCGTACACGTAGCCGAGTTCAGTAGCAACATCGACGTTCTTAGCGAGCACCTGGTCGTACTGCCCGTCGTCGGGATTCTGGAGCGGGTTCGGGAAGTGAGGGCCCTTCTTCTCAACCATCTCAACGGTCATGCCCATTGCCTGGGGAATGACAAGAATGTCGGAGAAGATAATGGCGGCATCAATGAGGCCTGAGAATCGCCGGACAGGCTGGAGGGTGATTTCGGTTGCGACTTCAGGGTCGCGGCAGCATTCGAAGAAGTCTCGGTTACCCTTGGCTTCGTGATACTCCGGTAGGTAGCGGCCGGCTATCAATTGATCAGGTCAGTCTTGTGTGCCTTTACCCCTAGGCTGGAGTATCTTCTCACCTTGTCGCATCACCCACATAGGAGGGCGTTCAACGGTCTGACCTAAGTTGCAACACAGCAAGTCTCAGCACAGTTCTCTCTCATGATTCTCACAACTGAGGCGTGGACAACCCACCCCATGCTGCGCGAAGCAACAGGTCGTTCTTTAGAGGCGCGAAATCTTGCGACATTGTATGTGTTGTTCAAACTACAGTCAAGTGAAATTGGTACAGAAGCTCAGGAATAACTGCAAGTTACAGATTGTGACTTTTAAAAAGAAGTTCCAGCTAAACTACAGATACCCCGCCGAGGACTGCCCATGTGGAATCATAGTGGAGGGGTCCTTCCGTTACAGTTGGGGCCAAGCTACTGAGTACCTGCAAGGTTGATTCCAAATTAACCAACCAGGCCCACTTCCATACAAGCTTACCTTACCTATCGGCGCTCGGAACTTTGGACGGACCGACACGCTGTCATTACAGTACTGCTAGGCACTCCAGCGCGTAGATAGCTGCATTCAAGATCCATACGAAGCTATACCCACCCACAACCTCGATCTTCAATATTGTCTTCCCAGAATCGCTCTCACCTGGAACAACTTGAATTGAGTGGCCCATCTTCATCCGCGACAATGCCTTCCGAGCGCGAGCTTCAGATCAACCCCATCGTTCCCGAGTCTATGGTCCATAACACAAAGGTTCGCTCCCTCGCCCTTAATATTGCTATCACTAGCGATCCATTGTCGACGCTCAAGGTTCCTGCGAGCTGACCATCTATACAGGCTCTCTCCAACCTCCACAGCCTTACTGCGTCACTTTTTGGAGTCAGCGCCGGTGTCCTCGGTCTCGAATCTTATTACGGTTTCCTCGTCTACATCATCTTCTCTTGCATCACTGCTCTTCTCTTTTACGCCCTCAAGGTTGCTCCGGAGTCACTCCCTAAAGGCCACGCTCCTCTCGATCCTTCTCGTTATTATCGTGGCTTGTTCGAGTTCTGGTTTGGTGGCATATTCAATGGCGTCTCGGGCTTTGTCTTAACTTGGACATTGTTTTATGGCTTGGTTCGGGCCTAGATGTAAAGTCTCATACATCAGCATACGAATGGCGTTTCTGGAATTATAATAAAATATATTCAGAAAGACATTGTGACTTAAACAAAGCAACTAGTATCTCAAAAGCATCATACAAAACAGTAAAACTATAAGGTGTTGGTATTCTACACCAACAACGTGCAATCAATCTCAAAGGTTCAATCAACAATCTCAACAACTTTTCCAACAAATCCTTCTAGTCCAGATTTATCCTGACTTCCGCCTTCTAATAGTATGACTCGTGAACCCATCTCGATCCATTCACGGTGATGGATAAGCTCCAAGCCCATCTCCACTCCACCCCTCGTCGCATCAGGTTCCTCCTTCTCATTATTCGTTTCGAGGTCGTCGTTGAGGTCGAATATCTCCTCGATCTCGTCCGCTTCTCTTGCTCCTGCTTCCCATCCTGGATCTTGACGCGATATCTGACGTATGCGCGCCACCGTCCGAATACTGGCGATGTAGATATTTACGAAAGAGCCGATTGCAAGGGCCTGGGTATCTGCGTCGTCAAAGACCGCCGTAAAGCCGCTCGCAGCCTGCAACTTTAACCCCGTGTCTGCCATATGTTTTGACGGTATCGCCAAGATCATGCCGCGGCGAATCCGGGGGGGCTCAATGGGGATATTGGAGTCCGGATTACCGGTCTGGGAACGGTGCGAGAGTGATTGGATGACGAGGCCAATCGATCCGGCTTGTCCAGATTCAAGAGTCAGAACAGGGAGTCTCAAGTTACGTATGCTCACAATCTGAGCGTCATGCCACTCCCCTGGAGTCGCTGACGCGGAGACGGCATTTTTCATGGCGATGCGGGCCAACTCTGCAGAAGAAGGGTGCGAAATCGAGAGTCCGTAACTACCAGGAGATTGCCTATCCTCCGGGGTTGAGTCGCGAGCTTCGTCATCATTTGGTGGGAAAGGCCCAATAACAATCTTGTCCCCGACAGAGAGTCGCCCGAACCTGAGATAGCCTGACACGACAATACCTGGGTCCGCTTGTTTTCCCAAGGCACCTGTCATGTTGCTGTACGATGTTGGCAGAGAGAAGGTATCGTCGACATGGAATAGGCATTTCGGCTGCTCTGGATTCAACGCCATTCCAACATAGTCACGAGCGGTCGGTGTTGGCGGCAATGGCAGGTTTTCCAAAAGTGCATGCAGGAGGCCAATTCCACTTCCTCTTACTGCACTTGTGAATGCTATTGGAACAATCTCAGTTAAGTTGCCACTCTCTGAGATCCCCTTGAGTAAGTCTCTGACCTTGGCCGAGTCATCGTCAGGTACTCGGTCTAGATCTCTCCATACCTTCTGGTCAGGCCGAAGGATTTTGGGTATACGTCCAGCTTCTTTGACAGCTGACAAGATCTTGTTTGTGGTTCTATGCGCGCTTGTCTTGGAAGCGAGATCCATTTTGGTGATAACAACTGCCAAAGGGATATCCAATTTGAGTGATAATGTAAGATGGGCTTTGACAAGATCAACTCCCACTGATGTGACTCCCAAAACATCCTGCGTTGAGGATGTTACCCCGTGTCCTTTTGTGGCTGTATCTCCATCATCCACAGCCAAACACAAGATGATCCAATGAGGTGCCCAGTTCATCAGCCCACGAAGAACTGTCCGGCGATATCTTGGATGACCAGCAGAGTCAGAAACAAAGACTAAACGACCACCCTCGGAACAGTCGTGTATATCGACCCAAGACTCGATGTTCCCGTGACTGTAGTTGAGAATTGACTGGTCTTTGTATCCGATGAGTTCCTGAGCTATTGAACTGGTAACCCCCGTGGCTACTTCGTGTCGGTGCTTGAGCAAGCTAAGTCGACTATTGCCACGGCCGTTGTCTAGTGTCCCGGTTGACAGAGTCCCTAAGAGACTTGATTTACCTGATGTGGTAGGACCAGTGAAAGTGACTCTTAACTGTGGTGTTGTTGAACTGCCGCGGCTGGGTACAGCAGCGCTCTCTGCAATGGCCTGCTCATTTCTGTGAGAACTATTAGTTCCATTCTCTTCATCTAGGAAACCAAAGTTGGGCTTGACAAGTGCTTCGGCAACCCAGAGTTTGCCGTTTCTGATAATTTGATGCGGTGAGGTAACAAAACTGTCCACCAACTCAGTCGACTCGACCCACTCGCAGTCGCCAACAATAACTCTCCGATGAACGTCGACAGAGCAACCTAAGCTTGCGGCCATTACTCTTAAAGTTGTGAGACTCTCTTCCATCTCATCTTTGGTGAGGCCAACAAGAGTGCCATCATCAGCGACACCAATCTCATACAAGGCTCCCCTTGATTCCTCCAATCCAGGGACAAGTTCACTCAGCTTCACAGGAGCAGAAAGATCAACGCTGTCATCAGGTAGTCTTGGGATTGCCAGCTCCTTAGAACTAGATGCGTGATATGGAGAGGACTGTTGTAATCTCCACAGGAGCTGGGTAGTCAAGTGCTGGAGCCTTTGTTGGCGGGTTTGTTCACGAGCCTGGCTAGAAGGCGTGAGAGAGGCGGTTGAGGGCATGTTTAATCGAGCGTGACGCGATGTTCCGGCAGTGCTCATGCTCTTAAATACTCTCCTAGGTCGGAGGAGTAGGTGAAGCTTGTATTCAGTAGGGCCTTCTTGTGGTTCGGCCTGTAGTTTGATGACCCCATACTCAGATAGCAACCCTGGCTGAGGTTCTTGTGTTGGTCGGCGAAGCTCTGTGCCCAGAGCACCCTCGTCCTTCCCTGACTCGCTCAGCGGAGTCCAAGGCGAAGAGACCCTTGGAGGATCAGGGTCATAGGTGAATACAGATGCCATGACTGCGCTGTAGTGGGCGTAGGGTTCTCAGGAAGGTTTAAAGTAAAATCCGATAATCGGGTGATACTGAGCAAGGATTCTCAAGATATTGATGACAGCATTTGCCGATATAAGAGCGATAAAAGGGGGTAATATCGAGTATAAAGAAAAGGGAAGGCGTAATATATGCGGAATATCATCTTGTTGATTACTTGAAGAAGTATTGTGAGTTGATCCAACTGTAGTGAGCACGTCTCTGGAAGACTGTGTTAGGGCGGTCAGTTGCCAGCTCAGGAGATGAAAGGCATGATTGAGAGGAAAGGGGAGCCTTGGTGGGTTTATATAATTTCGGTCGAGTACGACTTATTCGGTGAGATAATTGACTGGAAAATGAAGGCGTCCGCGCTCTTTAGCTTTAGAAAATTGAAGACAGAAAGTAATTCAATGCAGGTTGAATAAAGCCTCCCAGTTGGCGAGTCAGAGGTGACGCATCGGCCAAGTGACCAATCAAGAGAGTCCGATGGGAACCTGGGATACCGTGATCGCCTTAATGGTCCCTTCCATCAGTTCATATCATTGAACGACCGGAATACACTTTAGGTTAGTAGTCAAAGTGACTCTTTTTCTACCATTCTATCCCAAGTTCAAATTCTTGCTCCTAAGCTTTATGGCATCTTATAATAAGCACCTGATACTTGATTTCAGATAATAGTTAATAATAGTTTCATGCATACCTGTAGATGTACTTGCCTTTTTTTTCTTACACCTTACCCAGTGCAAGGCACCTAGGTACTTGTTGTCTCTGTGGGGCCTTAAGCCAGTACGGCCAGTGGATCAATGGAGTCGCCCATTAGTCGGTTGTGGGGTATTACCCCAGTTGGTCTTCAACAGGGAGAAAGGAAAGAGAACAGTTTACTCCATAGAGCGAGTTAAAATCGATGAGGATGGTTGTTTTCTTCAAAGGACGGTCATAATCTAGGTATTGGCTCCATCTGCACCCAAATGGTCTCATGGCGAAATACATAGAGATACCTAGGTCGTCTCCTCTGGGGTTTCCATTTGCCTAAGGATACTTTCTGAATACTATTGCAAGCACTCAACTGTGAGCTTGGTCTAAGCACGTGGTGTTCTTGAAGAGAACCTTTTGATAGATACGTGAATGCCAGTATTCTGCCGGTAGAGCATACAGTTGAGTTCCGTATTCAGATTGCATGCTCACAAGGTCCATTGCCTGCTGGTGCATCAACCAAAGATCCCGATTTCAGCTTAAGCATCAAAGACAATAAGCTGGCCAAAGAGTCATAGAGCCTCAGTTCTTTCTACTGGGTAGGAATGGTTCTCAAGGTCTTGAAACAATTGCGAGGTCCTCATTCCAGAGCCTTTTCTAGAACATGGAATATGGAATGAAACCCTTCAGTCTTATGCTAAGCCCCACAGGTGAAACTATATTGATACATGAGTCTAACTCTCACGATTGCTCTTCAAACAAAGGTCAGGGTCGCTTTGGCTTCACCGTGAACACCTCCAAAGCTTCATATATCACTTCAGCTGAAACGCAATAAGCTTCCATGATATACACCTTAAACGCGCATTGTGAAAGATACGACCTAGTTGAAGAGCAAAATCGAACACGCAGGCGGCGCCATGGCTTACGCATTGAAATGGCTGAGCCACTCTCTCGGGATGGACGGCGATGAGACCCAAAGCCACATTTGCTGGCGACTATGAAGTACCTATCTGACGCAATGGAATAGACAATCCACCAAACGCATCGATGTTGCTGCAGGACTGGAATGACAACACACACAATGGCTACCATAAAGAATATGATTCAGGATTCAGGGACTTGCATGGAGAGTGTCCAAATTGCGGCTGCACACCAGGGGCCTGGGATTAAAGGGTCCAAGTGCAATCATTTGGATCGGATATACCTATTGGATCTCGGGCGCTTGTTGGGCGCCTATTGCATAACGAGATCATAATGCCCTGTAAATCGAAACTTTCTATCGGTCTAGGCCTGAGAGGCGCTGCTCCATGCCCGAAACGATGGGAGAATTAATGGATAAGCACGCCACAAGCATGACAAAGTACAGTACTAGAGTTACCTACCTACTTACCTAAGGTATCCAATACTTTTAGACACAGGTGAGTTTCGACGTTCAAGTGGAGGGAGGGGCCAGGGGACACCGCCTAGACCGCCCAGGCTAAGCCTAGGGTCCGTTCTCCCCGATAACCCACCGGTACCTAAAGTTAGTACTGTAGGAAACCACTATCGGTCCTCTCATAAGGCAGCACTACCGTCCTCTTCTCCTTACAGCCCATCCTTTCATAATTCTCTATTTCCCTTCTCACTAGCACATTTCACCGTGACAGCTCGATATCATCTCAATCCCGTTCCACATTCAACAAATCTTGCCATGAAGAAGTTTGGCTTTGGAAAGAAAGGCGATGATGGTGATGACGCCAACCGCCACGCCCTCTTTGGTCGCAAGAAGTCGTCTCAGTCCAGTTCCTCTGAGAACCCTTACGCCAAACAAGGCGGAAAGGACCCCTATGCCGACGATGCAAAGTATGCCAACGTAACTCCCTATCAGCAAGCCCGTGCTGGTCTTAACAACGGCCTTGGCGCTCCTGGCGCCCAGGCTCCGAATTCCTACGGTGCTCCCGCTCCTGCACAAGGAAGCTTCAACTCTCAGCCCCAGCCTCCGAGCGGATACGGTGCTGACCGATACGGATCCGCCGGCGGCTATGGTGGAAATCGATATGGCGACTCGGCTCCTCAGAACAGATACAACAGCCTCGGCCCAGCTGCTGGTGCAAGAGGCCCCGGTGGCTATGGTGGTTTTGGACCCAGTGAGCCTGACACCAACAGAGACAACTTGTTCGCTGGTGCCCAGGAACGCCAGGCCCAGAAGCAACAACCTACCAACAACGGCTCACAGTCAGGAGCCGATGGCGGCTCGTACGGCGGTTATGGTGAGGAGCGAGAGTTGACCGCTGAGGAGCAAGAAGAAGCTGAATATCAATCTATTCTGGCGGAGAAGCGACAACTTCAGCAGGACAGTGCATCTTCAGTCAACCGGTCGGTACAAATGGCTCGACAAGCCAACGAAGTCGGTCGCGCCACCCTAGCTCGCCTGGGAGCTCAAGGAGAGCGATTGAACAACACGGAAAAGCATCTTGATCTAGCTGCCAACCAGAACAAGATTGCTCAAGACCGGGCTGCCGAACTCAAGACACTGAACGGAAGTATGTTTGCCGTGCATGTCAGCAATCCTTTTACCTCCAAGCAACGCAAGCAAAAGGCGGACGATGAGGTCATGGCACGCCATCGATCTGAACGAGAACAACGAGAAGCCACCCGCCGTGATGGCTTCCAAGCCAACCAACGCATGGAAGGCAACTTCAGAGACATGAACACCGTGGGCCGACCACGACAGCAACCTCGGAAGAAGGATTACGGCAAATTTAACCTTGACGATGAGGAGGGAGCGGATGAGCTTGAGGACCAGATCGATGATGGCATCACCGAGCTTGAGGGCCAAGTGTCCATGATGAATATGGTCGGCAGAGCTATTGGCAAGGAGGTTGACTCGCAGAACAAGCAGATCGATCGTATTATGAACAAGGCAAGTAGTGTTCTCAAGTTTTAACCAACGATCATTTTACTGACTCGACACAGAGCGATGCTGTTGACGATGCCACGAGAATGAACCGAGAACGATTGGCCCGTATCAAGTAACGGGCAATTGATAACACGATGATACATAGCAACTGTGTTGGGATAAGGGAGGATTAGCACGTCGGGATTTAATATGTCTATTTAGACGTTTCCATTACAGAACTGCAGGTTAAGTCCTGTCTTGGTCGTGATCAATTGTATAAACCAACTCGAAAGCTTCCGGGTTTTGGAGCATTCTAAAGGACATGTATACATGAAACCGAATCACTGTTTGATCGTCTAAGAGGGCGGATATTTGATGCTTGCAGGATTTGAAGCCATGTATTAGGCGTCTAAGGTATTGTATGTCGCCACTGAATCTTGACTTCGTCGACGAGAGCTCTGCGCATTCAGTGATATGGAGTATTTAACCAAACGACCCATAATAGCCATATTGTTTAGGGACAAACACGTAAAAGTTTAATCGCCTGTGAAGTAGAGGTTGAGTGAACTCCGGCGATTTAAAATTTGGTTATTTGATATTTGAGATTTGAGATTCAAATTCAGTTTCTATCTTGCAAAACCATACACTGAGCAGCGGTTTCCTTGCATCTTGCGAACTCAAGATGAGGAAACCAGGGACATATCAAGTCAGGATATCTAACCTTGACAGAGAGTTTCAGTAAAGATTTATGGTGTTTGGATTTATTGTATCCTACGAAAGCAAAGTGTATTTGATGGCAATTACATAATTTATCAAGACTTCTCCAAATGAGTTTTATTCGCAATTGAAGCATCAGTCCGTTTCGCAATTTCCTGAGCTCTTTTGATCATAGAAGTACGGTGTGAGCCATGGTTTTTATAACCCAAGGTGATTGTACATGATAGGTAAGGTAGTTGGCGTGGTGGAGACAGTCGGGAGGCGTGAATAAAATAAGTGGAATATCTGTGGTGCTTGATAGACGGCTTCATGCTACATTTATTTTGTCTGATCCCAGCGCTTGCCTCCCAGCTATCGACATTGGATCCCAGTGAAAATTTCCACGGTCGCCAACTTTTCACTCAGCACCATGGCAACTGATAATTCTGGCACTCCTCCGGCGAAAAAGAGGAAAACTAAAAATAAGGCTGACCCAAATGCTATTACGATAGGGGGGAAAACAATTTCCCTCGAAGGGTATCTCACAGCGCCCTCAAAGGCTGGACCTGCAGCCTCAACATCAGCATCAGACAGCCCAACGGCCCCTACAACCACCCCTTCAGCCGCCCCTGTCGCTACCACAGCGGCAAAGAAGGAAAGGCCAGAGCACAAGAAACCTCCTAGAGGGCGCGATATTAGTGATAGGTCTCGGACTCGGGATGATCCAAAACTGCTCAAGACACGCAAAGAGCTTCCAATATGGCAGTATAGCGAGGACATTCAGAAAGCGCTGCGAAAGTCCGGCAGCGACGTGCTCGTGCTAGTGGGTGAGACAGGTTCTGGAAAAAGTACTCAGGTTCCTCAATTTCTCTATCAGGAGCCCTGGTGTAGACGTCAAAAGATCAAGATCGCCGGCTCAAACGATGAGATTTCAGTGGGTGGCATGGTCGCAATCACGCAGCCTCGACGAGTCGCCGCGACAACTTTGGCTTATCGTGTTTCTCAAGAAGCGGGGACTCCTCTAGGGAAAGGACGACGACATGGGTTGGTCGGTTACTCGGTTCGATTTGACCACCAAGTCCCAAAGGGATCAAGGATCAAATTCCTGACTGAGGGTATGTTGCTTCAGGAACTTCTGCGGGATCCCAATCTCAGGAGCTACAGCGCTATCGTGGTCGACGAAATTCATGAACGCAGTCTTGATGTTGATCTACTAGTTGGTTTCCTGAAGCAGATTCTTGCAAGCGACTTGTCTGGCCGCGGGGGCATCCCGCTCAAAGTGGTCATCATGAGTGCGACAGCAGACGTGGAGGGTATTCAAGAGTTCTTCAAGGACGTGCGACCAAAGAACGAGGGCGAAAGCATACTGCAGGTGCTTAAGATCAAGGGACGACAGTACCCCGTCACAGTTCACCATGAACCGCGACCTGTACCCGACATCCAGGACGCAATTCTCAAGACGATATACAAGATACACTTGCAAGAGCAGCTTCCGGGAGATATCCTTGCTTTCCTGACAGGCCAGGAAGAGATTGAGGCTACCCAAAAGCTGATTGAAGAATATGCGGAAACTCTTGCCTCTAACGTCCCAAAGATCAAGGTGTTCCCCTTGTATGGTCAACTCTCGATGGACGCGCAGCGCGAGGCCTTCTTACCTGTCAAGACTTCTTTTACACGTAAGATTGTGCTGGCGACAAATATTGCTGAGACATCAGTCACTGTTCCCGGAGTCAGATATGTGGTGGATTGCGGTAAAGCAAAAGTGAAGCAATACCGAGCACGCCTGGGCATGGAATCTCTTCTTGCGAAACCTATCTCGAAATCATCCGCTATACAGCGAACTGGTCGAGCAGGCCGTGAGGGCCCCGGAAAGTGCTTCAGATTATACCCAGAATCTGCCTTCAAGACACTGCAAGATTCCGATCTTCCCGAGATTCTTCGCAACGATGTCTTGGGAGCAGTTCTGACTATGAAGGCACGAGGAATACAGGATGTCCTTGCTTTCCCTCTCATGGATCCCCCAGAGACAGAGGCAATCGAGAAAGCTCTTATTCACTTGCATTTCCTTGGTGCTCTCAATGATGATGGCACTATCACGAGGACTGGCGAGACGATGGCCCGCTTTCCTATTTCTGCGCCGTTGGGGGCTGTTTTGCTTGCTGCTGCGGATCCCGAGTTTGATTGTGTGGTTGAGGCGATCGACGTAATTTCCTGTATCACATCTGGAGAGGACATCTTCTTGAGTATCCAGTCTGAGCAGGCCCAAGAAGAGGTGGAAAACTTCAGAAAGGAGCTCCAACGTCGTGAGGGAGACATCATCACATATCTTACCACCATCCAACAATACACCGCGGAGAACGCAGACAGAGTAAATTGGTGCAAGCAACGGAAGATTAACATGAGAAACATGAAACAGGCTCTGAACATTCGAAGGCAGCTGCGGGGTATGTGTCTTAAGGAGAAGCTCCTGGATGAGGCTCCACCGGCTGATCCTCGACCATTTGTTCCTATCTCCCCAGAACGCGCTGAGCAAGTCCTCAAGTGTTTCCTGAGAGGCTTCGCTCTTAAAACTGCTATGCTGGCTCCTGACGGCAGCTTCGTCACGGTCCAAGGCAAACACGTCGTTGCCATCCATCCTGCCAGCGTATTGCATGGGCAGAAGAAAGAAGCCATCATGTTCCTCGAGCACGTCTACACAAATAAGAATTACGCCAAGAAGGTCAGCGCCATCCAAGCTACATGGATTGTTGAAGCAATGGGAGGCAAGTAGACATTCAGTGGTGTTGTTTATTTAGTAAAGACATGCTAGTCCATACATGGGAAAGGGTCTGGTCTATATAGTGTACAAATTTTTGAGGAACACATGTTCAAGTCAGTAACATAGGCAAAAGTTGAGTTATACATTATTTGACCATAATTCTTCAATCCTGGTCTATCTGCATGAGACCATGCCTATGACTCCTGCTCGCCACCTTCTTTGCTCCGGTTTTGAATGGCCTGCATCAACTCGTATAGTTGGTGTATTTGTTCATCTGCTACATGTTAAATTTAAATTATTCGTGCATTATTCATTCTTACTTACCGCTCATCTTTGAGAGCTTCTGCTCATCTAACTTTTCACCCACCCACTGATCACCTTCGATTTTTTGCGCATACATTTGCCACTCTGTTAGGAAACCAATCTTGGAACTGGTTAGCATGGTGTTCGTGCTGGATCTTTTGCAAGAAACACACCAGATGAGCCGGGTTATCCACCTTTCTGTGCGCTCTAAACTCAGCCTTGATGTACTCATCTCCAAGAACTCTCATCTCAGCTGGCAAATGCTTGCGATGGGCACGGAGGAGTCGGCGGTATAAAGGAATAGGAGGAAGAAGGGCAGTAGGGTTGGGCTTAAGGCCTCGTTGTGTGTTTGCGGCTGATGCCAGTCTTAACAGAGATGAACGCATATTGAATGAATTCTTCAAAGGCCTATAAGTGAGCCCGTGTTATTGGCATATAGAAACACTGATTCACTGGCTGTGTTCTTGGCTGGTAAAGACGAGTCCGTTGAGAATGATATCGGACAGAATTGCGGGAGTCGAGATTCTCAAGCACAGTGTCCGTCACGCTACCACTGTCCGCCTCTACTGCCCCACTACACAGTGCACACACTTACAACTTTTTATCTGTACCTATCAAAGTCTCGAAAGCTCTTAAGTGGTGAACAAAACTCCTTTCACAATGTCGTTTTCATTTGGTTTCGCTGGTGACGATATCTCCGATGATGAGCAGTCTCCATCTGTCGTCAAGCCCACGACAGCCCCCACCAGCGCATTTCCGGTCCCAGGAAAGCCTCAGCTCCCACCAACCGTTCACCAACTGTCTGATTTGCTTGTTCAGCTACCGTCAAAAATCGCTTATAGCCTTCTGGATGTGACACTCGATGATGGAACTACTGTTCAGCTCCCGCGGAGAGAGTTATGGGACGTGAGGGTGCAGCTGATGGCCGAGGAGGAAGACGTTGCTGGCGCTCAGTCTGAAGGCTTGGGAAGCCATGATGTGAAAACGGGTGTTTATGAGGGCGGTTTCAAGAGCTGGGAGAGCAGTGTCGATTTAGTTAAGGTACTGGCTGCGAATAAGGTTACCTCAGCACTGGAACAAAAAGGTTTTCGAGTCATGGAGGTATGTGAAATAAATTATACTTGTAACGGGATACATCTAACCCTAGACCAACAGCTTGGATGCGGTACAGCTCTACCATCTTTGGCAGTCTTCCAATGGGCCATGGCCTCAACATCCGAAAAGAAGCCTCTATCTCTTATCATGGCGGACTATAACCCTTCAGTTCTCCAGCTCGTCACTTTGCCCAACTTTATCCTTTCATGGGCCCTGAACAACCCTCAGTTACCTGTTCTTCAAGAAGCTTTCTCAATTGAGGGTGAGGTTGAGCTAGGCCCTGATGTTCTCGCCGCCTTCGAACAATCACTCAAGGAAGCGGACATCACTCTCTCCTTTGTGTCTGGCGCTTGGTCACAGGAATTCGTCGATCTCATATACACTCTGCCTTCAGGTCATGATCAAGAAAGGAGCACGCTGCTTCTCGGTGCAGAAACAATCTACTCCCCATTTGCCCTCCAGGCCTTCCTCGAAACCCTCTTCCTAATACTGGAAAAAGAGAAGAAGACCGATAGAAACGAAGCGGCTGCTCTTGTAGGAGCAAAACGCCTGTACTTTGGGGTCGGTGGTTCACTGGATGACTTTATTGACAAAGCACGTCAGAAAGGAGCCCGAGTGGAACAGCTCAGAGAAGAGGTAGAGGGGGTCCGGAGGGGTGTTGTTCAGTGCGTTCTTGGACCGACATAGGCATACTGAATCCAAAGTAAATCGTCAAGTCCTGAGGGGTTTTAAGTAATGCGTGCATTTTCAGCTTTTGCGCTCGAGTACCAGAAACTATACTGCTCAAAGCAACATGGGTATATTATATGCCTTTCCCAAACGCCACTTTTAACCCAAACTGCTTTTATCTACAAGTCCTGAGCACCTCAGCTGGGATATGGCACGTAAAGCTCAGCAGTTTCAGGGCCTTCCTACTTGCCCTTCTTTTGTAGCTTTTCTCTACACCTAGGGCAGTACCATGTCCCGTTAGGCTCGCTCTTGAGATCGACGCATGACCAGTGAAACCACTCATATGGACAATTGTCGTTGTCGCACGCGACCATGTCCCCGTAGCTCACATTATGGCAAAGGCAATATTTCTTGTCGTCGCCACCCTCTTCGTCGTCATCGTCAGCATCTCCTATAATATCATCTCCGTCGACATCCTTACCATCGGCCACGGGCGTACCTCTTGACCGACCGTCGGCACCATCTTCGTCCTCTCCACTGCCACTGTCGACATCCGAAAGTTCACTATCATTCGTTGGCGCAGGCGAATTTCGATTTGAGGCTTTCTTAACCCGCGAAAGATTCGACTTGTTGGTAGGCTTCTTCCGTATTCCACCTGTAGGCGTACCTCGACGACCGCTCATTGTTCCTGTTGACTTCACAGACCCGGTTCTTGGGCCTGCGCTACCTGCCCTCGCAAGACCAGACCCTCCGATGGCACCGCCCTTAGGGGTGCCGGGTCCGAGTGACGAGTGTCTTGCCAAACCGCTTGATGTAGTTGGTATAGTCCCCATAGCAGGGTTCACCCGAGCGACGCGCTTTGTCGCGGGTCCTGCAGAACCTTCTCTTTGTCGGTTCAGAATCATGCTGGCTGCGGGTGTTGCCGGAGCAGACGCTGCGTGCTGCTGAGACTGTGCGTGACGAACGTTGGGGTGGTTGGGAAGTCGAGCAAGTGCGGGATTTGAAGAGGTTTGCGCAGCGGCAAGAGGAGTCGAGGGACCAGTTGCAGTAGTCATATGACTTGCTGGGTTTATGGCCCGGATCGAAGGGGCAGTATGATTTGCAGCGCTCGGTCGAAGTAATGAGGGGACTTCGTCAGGATCGGTAAAGCCAGGTTCGGCTCGGTCGTAAAGCAACTTGATTTGGCTGTCCAGGTTTTTGAGATGCTTGTCTACTATGATCTGCATCTTCTGGCACAATGCGATCTTTTCTTTCGATAGTTGGTCGGCTTGCGCAAAACTGTCGCGGACTTGTTTTCGAAGAAGGTCTTCCTTAGGGTTTGGCTCATGGCTTCCGTTTGTCTTGATCCATTTCTGTATCTTTCCGTCCCGGTCCTCGATCGTACGTAAGCACTCGGAGTATTGACGATCTTTATCGGCGACCTCTTCTTGTATGAAGCGGATCTCTTCGGGGAGGTTTTGAACGCGGTTAATCCAGTCGTCAAGGATCAAGCCAGGGTCGAGGGCTTCGGCTTGAGGCATCCTCTTGACGAAGTCGATAGACAAGTCGTCTCTAGGCATAATTGTTAACGATAAGAAGGTCGAGCAATACTAGCTAAGAGAAAAATGCGATGACGTCGAAGCCTGATGCCCAAGACCCGTGCGACAGTGCAAACGAAGGCGCAGCGATATGTGGCAATACCAGCATAGATGGGGGATGGAAACAAAGAAAAGATTGATGACAATGCAGATGAAAAGTATCGATCTGATGATGGCTGGTTGGCTTGATGTAGACAAGACAGGACAAGGGCGAGGGTCTAGAAAATCAAAGTGGTCCCGTTGCCTGACGGATACGAGTCCAGAAGCCAAATGGTAGAGGAAAGAGCAGGGCAGTAAATAGCTGTTACCAGCAACCTGCAAGGCAAGGCAAGGCGAAGCGAAGCGAAGTGAAGGCAAAGGCAATGCTTTGGGTCAAAATCAAGCAAGTCCAAAGAAGAACGCGGAGAGCAACTCGACATGAATGACTCGGGCTCGGCTCACCTCGATACCCACTTGCTCGCTTGTCCTTTCTTTTGACTTGAGAGTAGTGGAAGTCGCGGTGCTCTGCTCTGCTCTGCCGGAATCAAAAGCAGCAGCCGCGAATATGTTCTCTTGGGGTGCTCTATTTGAAAAGGATGGGCAGGCAGAATTAGGATGGATGAAGGGAAAAGGTGGAGGCGTTTTTGGTGTAAGTTTCGAGAGTTGGGGAACCCACGGAGTACTAAGGCAGCCTGTTCCATGGGTTGTTTCACACAGCCACTTAGGTATCGAAGCCACAGATCAAATTAGAACTATGACCGTTCTGGTATAGGCCAAGATTCCTCAAGAGATAGAAGCTGCAGGTTGGTTCCTGCCCGGCGACTTTTCCTAAACCAAGGTATTTTTAGGTCTCTTGTGTCTCTAAACTCACACGGAGCCTCAGTAGCTGCACTGAAAGGGACCTGGCTATACTTCCCCCAGCCTCAAGAGACTACCTACTAATCCACAACCTGAGGTGCAACAGTGGAGCCTCCCGCGCATTTGCCAACCGCTTGCATTTGTGCATTTTCGACTCTTGAGATCTGGAGCTATCTATTTCACCAACTACATTAACCATACCACACATCTCAACCACCCGAACTTTGGTCAAACATCATCACTTGAAGAGCTTTGCAGCCGTCTGATACTATCTGTTGTGTTATCGGAATCTTACAGCCACACTATTATCATTATTTGGCATCAGATACACGGCAACGACTTATTCAAGTCACTATTCGTCTGGACTACTGCTCGATCCATCTCACACCCATACCAAAGTACCTCTTTTCTTGTAATTCAACTATGGACATAGACTCCTATAGGTACCGGGTGCCTAAACCCAACTACCTTCCCCATATTGCAGACGAGGATCGTGACAACTCGGTCGTTGAGGAGTTCTCCAATCAACCGCTGGGGCTGGCTAGTGAGATGGACAATGCTAAATTCTACAACAAGTGCAAGCGTCTGGCTGAAGAGTCTGGTATCACAAAACCCAAAGGTTACAATGTTTCCTTCCACTGCAATCCGGACATTGAGAAGCATCATTTTGGAGTCACTCATCCTATGAAACCGTGGCGATTAACCCTGTCCAAGAGTCTCATCTACTCTTACGGAATGTCATTCGCAATGGATAATTACATCTCAAGAGCCGCCACATATGAGGAGCTTGCAGAGTTTCATTCTTCGGACTATCTAGATTTCCTTGGTACTGTACTTCCTGAGCCAGTACCTCGGGATCTCGAGAACCAAGGGGTTGACCTCAAGTTCAACCTTGGTGGTTCTGACTGTCCCCTCTTTGATGGCCTCTTCAACTACTGTTCGTTATCAGCCGGTGGATCTCTTGACGCGGCCAGGAAGATTTGCTCTAAGCAGTCTGATATCGCCATTTCCTGGGGTGGCGGTCTTCACCATGCCAAGAGGTCTGAAGCGTCTGGATTTTGTTATATCAACGACATCGTGATCGCCATCCTTGAACTCCTTCGATACTATCCGCGAGTATTATACATCGACATCGATGTGCACCATGGAGACGGTGTGGAAGAAGCCTTTTTTTCAACGGACAGAGTCATGACAGTCTCTTTTCACAAATATGACCCGAATAACTTCTTCCCGGGCACTGGTGCTCTCGATGACAACGGCCCTAAGAGCGAGCATAATCCGGGCGCTCACCATGCTTTCAACGTACCATTGAACGACGGTATCACTGATGAGCAATACGATCATTTATTTAACACTGTAATTGGCAAGATTGTGGAGAAATTCCGACCGGGTGCAATCGCTTTGCAATGCGGTGCGGATTCTTTGGCCGGCGATCGTCTGGGCCGCTTCAATCTCCAAGTTCAGGGTCACGGCGCCTGTGTCAAGTTCTGCAAAGAAATGGGCATCCCCATGATCCTCTTTGGAGGCGGCGGCTACACTCCCAGGAACGTGGCAAGAGCATGGACTTACGAGACGAGTATTGCTATCAATGCCCAAGACAAGATCAACCCCATTCTTCCAGAGCATGCCCCATGGCGTGATCACTTCCGGCAGGATACCCTCTTCCCTACTCTGGAACAAATCCTGGGCGAACCACGAGTGAATCGGAATCCCCCGAAGCGACTACAGGAGATTGTGCAACATGTTACGGAACAACTCCGGTTTGTGGAAGCAGCACCGAGCGTTCAGCTCCAGACAATACCGCCAGATCTTGGTTCCATTAGAGACGATGTTGAGGAACGGCTGAAGGAGGAAAACGAGGAGAGACGCGACGAGGTTCGGAAAGCCCGAGAAGCTGCAATTGGAACCGCCATGCAGCTTTGAATCACGGAGTACTTCTCAACGTCACAATGTTAATAGTGCAATGATTTATTGTCATAGTGATTCGAGGGCCACTTTCATTTCTCAGATAGAGCTTGAGCCTGGTTCGGAACATAATATCAACTCCGGAGTAAGCTTATTTGAGCCCGTCAAAGCTGAGCTGAAAAGATCACCCGAAGGCCTTGGCTTTTATGGATCATCACGACAAGGGCATTTCAAACAAGGATGTAATTAATCTCCTGCTGGAGGGTTTCGCTCTCGACCCTCTATTTCACCTCTGGCCTTACTATATTCAGCACTTTAGAACTTTCGTCCCTTGTTATTTATGACTACTGAATAAACCATTAGAAAATCATGCCCAGAAGACGGCTGTGTCAGTGCATGATGGTTGTGTTGTTTTTGTTGCATCACGTTCCACAGAATCCTTCCGTAGTCATCTCACCCAGCAGGCATCTTGAAGCGACCAGCTCATCCTTTGAGCATGAGATAAGGTGCCAAGGTATGATATGATATTAATGACAGCGAGTGGAATAGTAGTAGAGTCAAGTTAAGGTATATATACAGCTTGATTGTTTTGCAACTTTTTACATTACGGAGTTGTATGGTCATTATCATTCCACGCAGGGACTTTCTTCAACTCATCGAAGTCCACATACATTTCCTAATTCAAGAATTCGTCTCCAACTGCTCCTTCCAATACCCCCTGGGACCTTTGTAGAAATAACTTGGTTTCTCTTCTTGAAATACAAGATTATGGTTACCTTCAATCGAATTGCCCTTACTGTTCTGGCTGTTGGCGGCTCTGTAAGCGCTCGTCGTGAAGACGAATGTCGGGTTGCTAACCATGTCGAGGCTGTAGAGGTAAAGCCTGCTGCCGCGGCTTCTCCAGCCTTGTTTGAGCTCTCCGAATTTAAGCCCGGCATCGAATGGGAAATTGTTCTACACCAGCCTATTAAGCACGATACCGTTGCCGATTTGATCCCGTCCAAAGCCAAAGTCTGGGACATTGATATGGGACATGGCCGCGATTATCCAGAGATGATTCCCCTGCTCAAGGTAATGCGCGGTTGTTCCAAGTCCAAATAACATGGCAGTATACTAATTCTTCACACAGAGTGCTGGAAAGTTCGTGATCTGCTACTTCAACGACGGAGCTCTTCAGTCATGGGACAAGGATATGAAACAATTTCCCAAGGCCGTTATTGGTCATTCCTTGGCCTATCCTTATGACAGTGAGGAGTGGTACCTCGACATCCGTGACTCAACTGTGCTCAAGCTTCAGAAAGCACGCCTTGACGTTGTTGCAAAGATTGGATGCGATGCAGTGGACCCTGACAACGTCGACGCCTGGCAGCAGGATGACGAGGACCCTACAGGCTTCAAACTGAAGCCATCCGACTACACCAAATACCTCAAGAATCTCGCAGAGTACGCCCACTCAATCAAGACCAAGGATGGTAATTGTCTTCTCGTGGGCCAGAAGAATGCACCTGAAATTGCTGAGGACCTTGTCTCAGCCCTTGACTTCGCTGTTCTCGAGTCCTGCCGCGGCACTACGGATCCTGACGAGGAGAACTGGCCATTCTGTGAGGAATTCCAAACATACATCGACGCTGGCAAGCCTGTGCTCCAGATCGAGTATCCTCCTTCTGTTGAGAAATCCGGTAAGCTCAGTTCATCCGACAATGCCTACTACTGCACCCCCAAGGACGAGGATAAGGGTTTCAGCAAAATCTTGAAGTGGGCTTCTGCTCAACTTGACAGTTGGGGTCAGTTCTGTGGCGAGGATCCTTTCCGCACTCCTGTCATCAATGAGTAGAGCCATTCATGGACAAGAAGGTTTTCATATACATACTTATATATTAGACTGTTGGTCTCTGCATACTTAGAGTAGTGCAATACTGCTTAATGAAACCCGCCGCTACTTTTAACCTGACTCTCATGGACGTCAGATTCAAGACTTCTATCGCCATATACCGTATTGATTTATTTAATCATGTTTTTTCCCATTCTGGTGACTTCCTTTACATGCTCAAGCAGCCAGTTCAGAGTCATCCTACGCTGTTTGCGTGCTTCTAGCCTCGGGGCGTCAAGCTCCGCCCACCCGCATTTCCATATTTTCACGTATTTCTTCCTCTGAAAAGCCATCTATGACTACTAGGATTCCCTCGTGACTCATTTCCGTCTAATATAGTACTCGCTATTATGTGTGTCAAGGGAGAGAAGTTGGACAACCTGACGAATCAGCAGGAGCTGTATAGCTATGTCCAGTCACAAGTCAACGCGTGGGAAAAATCCATTCCATATCAGCATTTACAAAGGCATCCCAGACATTGAATATTGATTTTACAACCTCCCCCCCACTCATGCTCCCTTAGCAGCATATCGTGGAAAGTAGAGGCCACTATGCTCACAGACACTCAATAGGATCCCTCACGTGGAAGATTTGTTACTCACCATCTTCAGATTTCGAGCCAGTGACTCGCACGCATTAAGTTGGGAGAAAAGCAAATTGAAGAAGCCTATTTCAGTGGCGGAAATTGTTCCATGTTTAGTTAAACAGATGCTTTTTTGTGCATTTCATCCTACATTCGGGCTATATATAATGCTTACGGAAAATGTCGCTGCCAACTGCTTCTCTGTGACCCGTTATTGATGCTTTGTCAAGTCACATCCAAGCATGATGGTGATGGTCTGTGGTTCTAGATACACTTTTCGAAGATGGTGATCTTCAAATACAACTCTGGAACTTACAAGATCCCCTTCTTGCAGTATCCTTGGGAACGCTTTCCTGAGATCAGGAACGTGCAATAGTAGTTAATCCTAGCCAATAGAAAGTTGAGTATGGTCATGAAATGGTTGCCACATCACTGTGCAATGCCAGCTCTGGCTTTCTGGTGCATCTTTCGAAGCTGAGCTGCCACAAACACCACAAGTGCAACACCAATGACAAGACCTATGACAAGAAGCATAATATCAACGGGTACTGGGTTACCGTTGAAGGTCTCGTGGAACAAAACATCCAGGCCAGATTGTGAGAAGTTTAACAAGCCAGAAAGACAGATAATGAGGCCATACACAGTTCCAAAGGTTCGGAAACCAAATACCTTTGCACTGTAGTCGGACACAGCAGTGTAATAAAATGGGCGGTACAAGACAAAGAGGACAATACCAGTGTATGCTGCCCACTCAAAGGGTAGGACACCCAAGATACCGATTAGCGTGCCACATGCAACGAGTGCCGATAGCACAAGAACAGTGCTGACATGGTCAAGCGCTGTTCCGATGAAGGGAATCGCAAATATTCCACCTGCTGGCAAGGCTACGTCGAAGAAAGTATTGATCCTTACAGCACGATCGTGGTCGCCGAAGATGGCTTCATACTGCGGTCGTATGGTCGCGACGAAGAAGTTGATGCGTGTCATTTGAACAACAGTGAAGAGGCAGATGAGGATGAACCAAGGAGAGCGGATTTGATCTAGCACGGTGCGGTCATGGAGGACTCCCCAGACACCTGATGCAACATGCTGTCTTTCCTTGGCCTCGACTTGATCATCACCCTTGGACGAACCTAAGAGGTTCTCGATATCGTGTACAACAGCTTCGCGCCTTTCCCTCTCTTCACGACGCTCATCGCGGAGCAGAGCTGTATGCTCGTCAATCTCCTGCTGCGTGCTCGATGTCGAGTGCACAACAATGTTTTCATCCGCTTCAGCAGCCTGGTCGACAAGTTCGCCGACAGTCTTGTAAGATTGTCCAGGCATGACAACAATCTGACTGACGAATATCACAGCAGGGACAATCAAGTAAACGAGGAAGAATTTGCGCAGGGTGAAGTTACCCTCTGTGGCATTGTAGATCAGACGATAAACGAGGAACAATGCACTCGAAGAGTCGAAAGCGCCGGTCAAGAGCGCGAGAATGAGACCTGAGTGTCGCGGGAAGGCATTGGAGAGCTGAAATGACGAGATGTATGTGAATGGACCACCGAGGGCGAGGAATAAGTATCCGGGGAGAAGACCGTCGAAAGGTAGAGATCCAGCATATGCCATAAGTACTGTGCCTATCGTTAGGAAGAGACATCCAAACAAGCCACATACACGAGGACCAAAATGGTCGAGAATTGCGCCAACAGGCAGGGCTGCGACGTTTGTCCCAACAGCAGCGACTGTGAACATCAGGTTAAGCCTGATTTCAACGCATGTGTCCTGAGGATCATCAGAGATAGCGTTTATATCGCTAGTTGGGCTTTGATAGTGGCTGAGCTTGCATACATCAGAATATGCACCTTCAAGCTTTAGGACTGGCTTGATGGCAGCATAGCCAAAGACTAAACAGTGTTAGCAACTAACTTATCATGGATGACAGAGTTTTGATAAGAGACTTGCCTATGCCCGCAGCGAAGAGACAGTGTACAACTGCGGCACCAATCTGGACTAGATTCACTTGTTAGTATAGGTTTCTTATCTACACATCCATTGATAAGTGAAAACTCACGCAATCGCTTCCACTGGGGAACCTCAAATGCCGCAACAGTCTGAGCATGTTGCTCATCTGGCCTCAACGAAGCCGTTTCGAAGTCCTGAGGAACAGGATTGAAAGTCAAGCGTCGGACACGCAAACTCGCATCGCTTCCTCTCCTCTCAATCGATGCGCCATGACCAGGCGGAGCGGTTAGCGTCTCGATGCTTTGGACGCGGTTCAGCGACATGCTCGGTGTGCCGATGTTTGAAAGAACCGGAAGTGAGTGAGGTGGGAGAATCTGACTGGTGTCACTTACAATGAGCAGGCAGTCTGAGATAATTATTTAAATAGGCTCCGGGTAAAACATATAATGTGGAGTCAATGACGATGAAAACTTGGGATCGTGATGCGCCACCAGACGGCAACCTGCAGTAATGCGCCTTTAGCGGCAATAATTAGCTGTGTTTTTTATCTTTATCAATGTCCAGTATCAAAATATGACTGGTTTTGTCACTAAACAGATACAACGCTGGGCTGCAGCCAAGCCAACATCCTCATATCAACCTCCGTCGTTACAGTTGTCGTTTCGCTGTTGCGCCCAGCGTCTTGTACTCTCAACGGTATTCTGAGAGAGTGTCTAGGCAACACCAGTTGGCCAGAAATGGCAGCTTACTATTGAGTACCTATTAGAAGCCTGTCAAGATATATCCCTACCCTTCGTGATCTAAGATGACGCACGTAGCGGCACACGAGTAGACGCATCCATAACCAGGATTGGTTCCGATCAAGGGTCACATGCAGCAGCAGTGCGACAACATGCTAGATTGTGGTTGGTAGAGGTTCGAACAAGGTGGTGAGCGGATGTGGCGTCTGGGAACAAGGTGTTCCCTAATATACACCATCACGGAACGGGACTATTCTATCCCGTCCAACGACCATTCATTCATCGAACATGTCGATGAAAGAGCAGTCTGTCACCTCACGATTTATAAATAAAAAAAAGGGCTAAGAAAGAGTTTAATTATCATACTTAAAAGACACTATACACTATCCAAATCACAGACATTACAGAGACAAGCTAAGAGGGACATTTCCTATTCCAGGACCAAACGACGTTGACCACTTGATCTCATTGCTGTCCCAAGAAATTCTTCCATCGCCATCTCTTCGGTCAGGGGTATAAAACACCTTGAGGGCTCCTCCCAATGCAAAATTGACAATCGCTGACTGCATTCGTCTGTCGCCAACAATGGCTCAGGGCATGATCGTTCCGTGAGGAGTCCGATGTAAGAAACAGGCAAAAATGCGATATATGGAGTACTTGCTGACATAAGAAAATAAAGTAAAACAAATACTGTTAGAAAAGGACGCTGAGAACAAGACAATCGAGTAGATCGGCAGTCGAAACGTTCCAAGGTCATTACATCCAGCGTATCCAAGAGATTCAACCCGGCTCAAGAAATGGGAGGAAGCCTGCTCATGCCAGCCGTCGCGCACCTCATCGATATGATCAACTCAGGCCCAACAGCTTGCGCTCGTCCGTGGCCCGCGGCCGAAAGGTCCCAAGCTCTGTCACCCAGAATATTGACAAGAAGTTCCAAAAACGCACATCCTACTTGATAAAGTCAAGTAACATTCTTTTAATAGTATCGGACAGTAATCTTCTGGCCCTCGGCAGCAGCAGTCTACAAAAAAATGTTAGTATTTCGCCGATATCATAAGAGGACAAGGATAACTTACGGTGCAGCCAGTTCCCTCGCTCCACTGGCCGTTGACGTAGGAGCACTTCTTGTTGCCACCCTTGATCTCAATGTTGAAGTCAAGGAGGGCCGTGCTGGTTGGCGAGTTCTGGAAAATGGAGACAAAGGTCATGCCGTTCTTCATGCCAACACCGAGAACAACTGGTGCCCAGTTACCGGCATCCTTGCCCTTGGAGCTGTCCCAAACACAAGCTTCCTCGACAGTGTAGCCCTTCTTGTTGACGTAGTACTGGGCTGAGGTGCCTACACCGTTCCAAACGTAGTACTTGTCCTGGTCGGGGTTGCAGACAGCGACGTTGCTACCAGGCTCAGCGACAGCAGGGACAACCATGTTCTCAGTTCCGGGGTAGTCAGTTCGGCAAGTCACAACCTGCTCGTCAAGATCGTTTTGAATAGTAACACCACCGACACCAGGTTCGCAAAGAGTGTCGTAACCGTCACGGGTCAGTTCGAGCTTGCCGTCCTTGTTACAGTAGAGTCCACCAATAGACTCACGCTTGGAACCTTGAGCAGCGGGCCACTGGGTCTTCTGGTAGCCAAGGGGGCAAGCGTAGGAGCACATAGCACCGGGCTTGCAACCGTCGCCAGAGATGGCAGTGTCAATCTGGTAGATCAGCTTGGACGCGAAGCTGAAGTCAGGGCAGTACTGAATACCAGACCAGCCACCAAGGTTCAGCCAGTCGAGGGCAACAGCACCATACTCTGAAGGGAACTCGCTGCAGTCGATAGTACCGCTCACAAACGTCTTATCAACACCAGTGGCGCCGCTGGAGCCACTGTAGCTGGAGCCGGAGCCACTGGTCTTAGGCTTGGAGGCCTTGGGCTGAGTGGCCGCTGGGGCCGAGTAGACAGGCTTGGACACTGCGGTAGTAGCAGCGGCTGTCTGAGACTCGTAGAATTGAGCGCCCACCTCCTTCTTGGGCTGAGAAACCTTCGCGGGCTGAGCAGCACTGGTCGCAGGCGCTGCGGGTGCATCGTAGGTAGGGTTAGATTCGCCAACAATGACGAAGCTACCTCCATCGAGACCAGCCTTGGCGGCGTGAATGTCGATCTCCTCTCCGCCTAGCTCATAGACGGTCTCGGTGGCGGCGACAACGTACTCGGTGATAACATCAGGGTCACGCTTCTCGACCTTGGAGCCAGCATGACGGCGAGCGTGCATGTGCTGGTGCTGGTGATGCTGAGCGGTAGCACCGGCGGCGAGCGTAGCCGCAAGGGTGTAAGTGATGAGGTTCTTCATGGTAACGGTGCAACCTATATATCTAGTTCAATCTTGTGATTAGCCTTGAACCTTTTAAACTGTTGCTTTGAGACGATTCCACAGCGCGTGTCCATGGAAGGAGGAGAGCCGATGAGGCATGCGAGTTTGCACCGTGCATCATCTGAACGTGTGTAGACGTGCAAAGCGTCCTGTCGTCGAGTTTGCTGTCGCTTCAGTTGATCAGGCCTAAGGTAGTTCGTCTGTCCTGGCTAATGTTGTTTTTCCCTCCCAATATAATTCTTCTTGCGACTCCATCATCGCACATGGCCCGTTTCCGCCAATAATTTCCCTCGGTTTGCCCGTGGTATTTTTATTTTATTTTTTCGAGTTCCGCAGGCGATTGTCGTTGTGTTTGTGATGGTTGTATTGCTCCTTGACTTGGTATGACTTGAATCTCGTCTCTGCCACATCGACCTCGTCCCCAGTCGTCACTGTTCTCCTTCTTTGCGCATCGACTAACCTTTTATTGTCTTTTAAAGAATGTTGTGTTTTTGAAAGTATAATCCAATCCCCTCGACTAAGTGAGCGACTGCTGTAAAAGCGAACGTGGTAAGGCAAGAAGCCGGGAAGAACAAAAACAGTTGATAAATGAGTGTAGGAGAGAGTAAGTAAAGATAAAACTCTCAGTTGGCAAGGAAGGAGCACACGAGTAAAGCAAGAGGAACAAAGCGCCTGGGTTTGACGGAGACGAAAGGGGATAAGAATGAAAGAGGCCCGGCGTCTTGCCCAGGATTGGAGGGACCAGGGACTGGGGGAGTTAGGGGAGGCCTAGAAGGGGGGCGGACTAAGGTAAGGAGCATGAGCAGGGGGTGTAGATTAAGTCCAAGAAGAAGACCGCCCAGAAACCAGGATTAGGCGGACCTCAGCAAGAGATTGGCATCCGAAAAAGCTGGTCCCCGTATGAATGCGCACCCGGCGGCTATGAGGTCTGGGACGCAAACAGGCCCTAGAACGTATCATCAAGTGAGACATGACACTAAGAAAAATACCAGAAGCGGTTTTTTTTTTTTTTTTTTTCTCTTTCTGCCTCAATCAGTCTAGCATCAGTTCCAGAGTCAACACGCATATCCTAGATCATGATATCTTAGTCTACCTTGGTCAAGGGAGTTCCTATTTAGGTAGCAAAGTATTCAAGGGGTGACCGACTTCCAAGTCCAGGGGAGGCCGGGAGATTTACATAAGGAGGGGAAGACGCCAAGGAGACCAACAACAGTCCAGGGGATGCTAGTAGGAAATCGCCTAAAAACCAACGCAGGACTACCAGCTAGTTACCAAGTAATCTGAACGAATTCATGACAGGCCATCGGCCATCCACAGTTGTTGATCCTGCTCAAGTGTTGTCTGCCAGGAACGGGGGAAATTACACCTTTTTTGGCAGACCCATCTCCGTGCCTCTAGTTGGCTAAGGTAGCCTTGCCCCCTGTTCTGATCCATCGCATGCCCCTCCCCTGTTCCTGTTGGACAATGCCCCCTAGCCCCTCAGAAACCACGCACAGTGCCAGGCGCAGCATCTGGGGAAAAAACACATCACCTGCCAAAACAAATCGCATTTCCGTCCTCATTACCAAAATAGAGCTCGCCTGACAATGGACAACGAAAGTGAATCAATGCGCGCATGGTTAGCCATCAGCCAATAGGGTCTTTGTGCCAGTACTTTGGAACATCCTTCATATTAAAAGCGATCGACATTTCCCCCTTTCCTTTGTTCGCTTGTGATGAGAACGGTCAACGACAATCAATCCTCTGCTCTTGGTCCCTTGGCCCGTTGCTGGTTACATATGCGCCTTAGCTTACGTACCACACTCCAAGAACTGCGGATATATGCATTGTCACCCGCTGTTGTCGTCGTCATGGCAGAAATTGTGATAAACAGATCCCCGTGTCCTCGGTTGTTGGATCCGCAGGTAGCTGCCTACCAGCATACAAGCGCTAGCTAGATACTCCTACAGCAACCGACCCATTCAGTAGAGGGCCGCTAGATACACGGTACTTCGTACAATAGCGCGCCTAGGTAGCACTAAACCCAGCACAAGACCCCAATTCCGCCGAAGACATCTAAGCAACTGCTCAGCTTCGGGTCGGCCTTGCTCAGTCTTCATCCGCGTGTTCAATTCGTTCAACACGGATCAGATATAACCTCTAGATCCTTTGGATACCTTAGGTATGTGAAGATCGAAAAGCTACGAAGCGAGTCTCGTAATTGACTGGACATTTCTTCAGCCTCAATACAGACATTTGCGACCTACCTTACCACACAGCTGGTCAGACCATTTTTCGCGAGTTATCAAGCCTACCTTTGGTATAGTAGACATGGGCCTCTGTGGAGCTACCTTCCGCAATTATAGTACAGTGCATGTACTGCTGTGCTAGCCTCAAGCCTCAGCTGCATTTCACTTTCGGGTACCTGGCACTAATCTTCTAGATCAGTGAGACCCTTCAAAACTCTCTTTGGAGTGACCGTTAGCCGTTTCATAATGAGGCCTGGCGGTAAAGCCAATCATGATGCCGAGTTTTACGAGCAAACTCTCATCTCGATTGATAGCCGCCAACAGTAACCGTGGATCTCCGGTTAGTAGGATCTCGCTCTTGCCAGCTTTTAATTCCAATATTGCTCGACATCCATGCATCCATCTGGTTGGTTACTGGTTTAATGAGGTCCAAGGCTATTACTTGCAAATCAACAACCAAGCTCGTTCAAAGACATCCAATGTCGTGATGCTCGGTTCGTGACTGAATGCGTCTTGTCTGGCTTTGATCCACCAAGTGTCAGAATTAGATCGGCATTGCCTCGTCTTGTTAATTCCCTGACTGCTTCAATAATTCCTCATCCTGGTATTCGCCAAGCAAAGTCTGGCTGGATGCGAAAATACCAGTTGATGGCGTCCAATCGACAACACCTCGGCAAATACTTAATCTTGCTTCCTTGCTCGAGTCATCGCTGTGTCTCCTGACGCTTCTCAGAGCGGATCGTGGCCAGACTTACAGTAGCCCCCCCCCCCACTTTGTTGGGTCTGGGTACCAAGGTTGTCTTTCTTAATCCTTTCTTCTAGTTATGTCTTCCTGGTGTTTCTAAAACGGTGAAGCCCCCTTTTGGACAAGCCAGCCCAAGCCTTGGCATTCTTGTCTTTCTTCTTTTCTGGTTTTGCAAACGCGACCAGCTTTTTTAGAGCTTAGACTAACGTTCTCCTTTTCTTTTCTTTTCTTTTCTTTTCTTTTCTCTCCACTTTTTGTCTGCTCCCCCTTGCATTGGCTTTCGGGTCTTCCATCGGCTGGATATTGTCAGTTTGAGCGGCACACGTCAGCACCTAGGGTAATTTCGTCCTCTCCCGAAGATATTGTTAGCTCGCTGACCGCCGCCACATGGTTTCGCCCTGCTACAGTGGCTAGATGTGTCTGTGCAGCGAGGTATGCTCGTGTCTCTACGATCAGTACCTAGGTAGTTAACAGTTGATCCGATATCAAAATATTCAATAATAAGCTAAGTACGTTGCCCCTGCTGGTACAGGCTTAAGGATTAACTAGGTCTATCTTTCAATGGGCTTTCTTTGACACAAGTCCCTATGTAGGTATCTTCAGTTCTGTGACCCAGACCTCGGAGAGCAAGGAAACTTCAGACCTTGACAAAATATGCCAAAATATATTCATCAAATAATCCCCTAAACTTACACCAGCTTGTCTAAATATATTTTTTATTGCTTATTACTACAGTCCTCAGCTTTCTTCCCTCACCTAGCCGGTCCGCCTTGGAGCGTCTTAAACGCCTGCTCTTCGATACCACCCCACAGGAGCTAGTTAGGTGGATTTTGTACGACCTTGGTACAGGCTGTCACGTCCCTTGAATATGTTTTACAACATTGACATTGTCCATATATCAGGGCTTCTTTCACGGACGAGTCTTCTTAGTCCTTCCAGCCCACTGACATGTCTATTTTCGTCTTGCATTTTGGCCGGTGGCCATGAAGTCGCGCCTTGTTGTACTCTCTGTCTGTAGTACAGACCTTTCACCCAAAGTAGCACATATCGAATACGAATGATCTTGCATGAAGTTGATGTCTGTTGTGATCTGTAAGACGGTGTGTCCACTTTCATGGTTATTCTGGAAATAATCTTATTGCCATCTTAAATTGGTTACATATCAGAGCTGAGACTTTCGGGTTTCTTAATGGCATTGATCACACGTTTGCTTCGTAAACTTGCGGCTCTTCTTTTAATTTGGTCCTATTGGCTTGGAGCAGACGCCTATCTTCTTGGTTACATGACACGGTTCATGACGTGGAACTGCATTCCACTGTGGTGAGTAGTCTCAGGTAACTTGAGACCAGTTACCATGTATTGATACGCAAGGTGCACTTCAAGATTGCCAGGCCAAGCCATGACAATGGTCTGGAATACAATGGTTGGACATATCTTAGATACAGGTCAGAGACTTGGGAAGTGATCTGAAGTTTCAAGCAGAGAATGTCCATTCAGCTGGAACAACGCCATTGGGTGTCTGCATTTGCAAATGCAAATAGAGTCCCCCTTCACGTAGTACTGTGTACTGCCCTGGATATACCTTATACGACTTTTAACCATGCACAAATGATTCAAGGCACCATTTCAATTCTGTTTCTCTAATTTGGCACTGCCTACCCTAAACCTCGATGTCATCGTATTGAGGTCAACACTGGCCGTCTAACTCCTATCGGATTTCCGCAGTCCTGTGTCTGTAGCAGTCTCATACCTACTCCATATGCGGCCTCTGTTCAGATGTGTCTTGGAAAACTCAAAACTGCCGAAATGCAAACTGTGTGCCGGCAGTGTTGCAACATCACTAGCATCAAGAGACAGAACACAATCGTCGAATCACCTGAGCCAAATAACAATACAATATCTCAGCCAGACATCTAATTAAACCACGAGTCAGCCCAAGAATGCGGTTGCGAGCTAGGTGTCAAGATGCCCGATGGTGAAGGACATATACTAATGTACCAACTTGGTCACCAAGGTGGTACCACCGATCTTTTGGTTCAACAAATGGTGCTCGTCATGGGAAATATAAAAAACCTCACCTGAGACAACTTGCAACAGCCAGGAGCCTAGGACAACGGCCCTGCGAATGAACATGACAATGAAAGCCTGGAACTCGTGACAGGATGACCCAACGACGAAAATAATATATTCGGAATTCCGAATGTTACCATTGGTTCATCTTGGCGGTGGCACGCAATGACTCAGATTCGTGTTGGATGGAATGAAGTCTTGGGGCCTGACTTGCATCATGACTAAACCACCTGTCAAGCAGACCACATCTGGCTGATCCGCAGGATTGATGAAGCCCGAGGGGTTCATTCGTGGAGAGCAATAATTCTGGTAACACGCATGCCAGACACGCCTTAGACTCGGTGCAACTGGATATGTAGACTAGAGATTGCAGACAAGTAGCAATTACTGGTCCATGTCACCTAGTAACCCCCAAACCTGGAAAAGCATTACACAGCCGGGGAAACCTCACTTGAAGACCACTGTTTACGCACGCCGGATATCGGTCGAGGCGGCTGTTGACTGATGCGCTGGTCGAGATAACAATGCCCAGGTTTAGCGTACTCGGCCATACACAAACACCAAGACCTGTATGAAACGGGACCGAATAGGGTAGCTAGAAAGAATAATCGTAAGTCACCCTATCGTGTTCTTGTCGAAGTAGCAAAGACCACACGCAACCTTTAGAAGGGACGCCTGCAGTAATTATACCAGCAGAACGTGACAGGCTTGTTGTCCGACTACTTACCAGCTGGAAGGAAGAGGCAGTGTCCAATGGTTCAAACCCATATAATTCTCACAAAATCGATGGGGCCGAGGCGTTTACACCGGGTATAACAGGGTACTTTTGGGGGGAACGTCTTGAAATGGGAGTGTGTTGAAGGGTTCAGGAAAGTCATCGAGGCCCAGATGGCATCGGGACGTTAGTTTGCGCCGATATGAATATGTGTGTGCCAAGGCCAAGGTGCCGGGACTGTATAGGAAAGCTGGATGACGAACTTGAAAACTGGCGGAACTAACCTGACGGTACACCATTATTTGCTCTTTTAACAAGTACTTACGGAGGTAAACGTCCTTAAGATGAAATCATGAATATCACTCAATATTGGTTCTGCAACAAATCGAAAATCATTGAACAGAAAATAGCCTTGCAAGCGCTGAACAAGTTCAGTTGTCTCCGGCGAAGCGAACCTGATTGTCTCACAGCCACAACAGCAAGTGGGCGGTTTAATGTGATCACTGTGACGTTGACGGTGAATCAAGCCGCTAGAGACTCGAGAATTGGGGAATACTGGTGAGATCAACACAAACTCTCCAGCCTTCCGAGCCACGTTGATATCGTGCTAAGCCGCATGGAACTTGACCATTGACTTGTTGCTTGATATTGATTGAAAATGTGATCTGATATGAACTAGGTAAGCTACTAATAAGGAGGATATCATTGCGATGGGTATAGCTTGCAAGCATCATGATATGCTGCTCTATAATGTCTAATTGCAGGGCTTTTGCTGACAAGATTAATCTGCACGAGGGTGGCGTACATTGTGGCATATTGCTGGAAGGTAAGGTACCGAGTATGGATACCGTGGATTGACAAAATCCTCAATAAGTACTCCAGCTTTTGAGCATCCTATCAGCCTCCCGAAACGAGCTTTGGAAGTCTGGGGGAGCACAGGAAAAGCATCAGTGACGACAGGCGTGGCGGAGTAAAAATGTTAGAATTGCTAGGATCAGCCACACCATTATACAATCATGTACCAGCGAGTAGCAGGATTTTCTGGACTTTCTAGGCTTTCTCACACACACACCAAGGCCGAGCATCATAGGGGTGCCACAGTTGTATTTTGAGCATGGTTCATGGATCTGAGGTCCATTTACGAGGCGTTTGATCGCACCGCCACCATTTGGTTCACCTGAGGGAAGTTAAGTTGAGCAAGGATTGGTTCAGCTTCGTTGGCCCCAGTCCCCTGAACCAATACTACCTGGGTACCGTGGCTCAGGGAAACAAAACAGAGGTTGAAGACAAGCCTTCAGCTGGGGCGTTTCGATAGATTGAGATGGTAGGTTCATTTGGCGTGTGCCCAGAAAGGTGAGCAAACCACAAGAGTATTACAAACTAAAAGGTTTGGTGATTGAGATTTATTTGCCCTCGTCTCGTTTCTCCCGTGCAATAATCGAATGTTATAATAAACCCAGACAGAGTGGGCGGCAGCAAGTCTTCATCACTGTTCCTATGTTTCTTGTTTCTTGTTCCTTTTCTCGCCTTCTAATCAACTCGATCCGCCTCTCAACCTACGATAGAGCAGTGACATGCCGCTTACTACGGTAGCTTGTGGAACCTGTTTGCCTTGTCGACTTAGAGAACCCGAAGGTAATCAGTGGGTCGTCTTGAGGCTAGATATACCGATACTCTCGACGCAAGTACCGGCCAGCCCTTTAGTATCCGAAGTGTCATAAAGAAGAAGAACGATGCCAGAAGCAACTGTCGTCATCTCCCGCTCAGCGTGGAAGGTGTGCGTCTTCCAGTCTGCCCCCCGTCTTGCGGGGGACATGCGATCGGCTGCAGTAAGGTGATATATATGCGCCTTGGGCGGCCCAGTCAGAGGCTGAGATTTCGACATCCAGTTTCGCAAAGCAAGGGCTGTGCTGAGGTGTAGGGTCAAAAGAGGAGAGAAGAGTGCCGGAGAGGGGGTTTGCCAATAAAACAGTAAATCACTGTCGATGATGACTCCATTGGGATCGCGATTGCAAGATGCAGGCAAATCATCCACTCCAGTTGGACGGTGGTGAATGTCTTGGCTGGCTGACCAAATGATGGATGTTTCCTCAGCAGGGAATAGCGGTACCTGACGTCAAAGTACCTTGAAACGAAAATCAGTCACTTTCAGTTAGACCTGTCCCCAGCACGTTTCTAGCCCGCCGCTTCATACCAGAAACGTATCCGCACCACCCACTTCTGTCCGCTTTGGCGCTCTTTGGGCTTTCACTTTGGGCTGTGGTCATCTTCCGCTCCGGGGCGTTCCCCAACCAGGCGCGCGTTTCCCCTTTCCCTATGTTTCTGCTGGTTTTCGCGTCGCTGGCGTGTTTTGTTCGCTTCCCAAGGCGAGACACTTTCACTAATATATCTCGTTATTTATCTATCTCTGTGAATGATCGTCGCGTGGAATAATTGTGTTTCAGGTACCTAATCAGCTTGTTTTAATGTAAGCCTTGCGGCTAATGCTAGGTCGGAGCTGCCTAGTGCTTTCTCAAAACAATAAAGAAAACATACGTGACGGGCAGACGGGATAAGTTAAGGTAAGGAAGGTGACAGGGTACTATACATTGAACCCAAGGTACTTACCAGGTTTCTGGCACGATCCCACCTAAGAGACAGGACAGGCCTTTTTGGAAGGAACCAGCCCGGCAGCTGTCAACAATCCACTGACACACGCCCACATCTCACACTCTTTCCCTCTTACGTACCCCACCAAGGGGACGCAACAAAACTTAGGACCTCGATCCTAGGTGACAAAAAGCCTTCGGTAAACTTGGCATAGATTTAGAAGATCTTAGACTAAATATTTTTAGCAGCTTAATTCAATATCAGAAGTCTTCTTGCACCCCGGGGCCCACTCATTCAGCCCGCCAGGCTAGTTATCCAATCAGGTAAGGCTCTTATCCACTTGCCCACTTTCAGAGGCCCTCACTATCGCTCATCGCCCGTCTTCGCCTCGCATCTCTCTCATCGGCCGCCTTGTTCACTTTCTTTCTCTACGTCTCCTTGCACAACTCTCCTTCAGTGCTACATCGTCATTACTGTCAACCATTCTCACGGATACATTGGCTCATTGCCATTTCCTTCAGAATACTTGCCTTAAATCGTCCTTTCTGCACGCTACTGTATTGCCGGTTCTCGAGCCTCAATTCTGTTTGTTGCATTCCTCGCCTAAGCCACCCACTGCCCACAGCGTAAACCCGCCCACCCAGTACTTGCTTCTTCTTTCACTCGCCGCTCTGCCTTGACCCGGGGGGAAAATATCAGCTCTCGCCACGTCTCCAGCCACACATTAATCCATCTCGCCCCGATATGTGCTTTTGGCCCAAGGCTGTTGCGACATCGAAACCTCGAAATTGATCGTATGCTGGATCAGACTTGCATTTGATTATTCCAATTCTCTGCTTTCCATCTGCCTCTATGGCATCGGACGCTTCCGCCTTTACCGCGATCGACCCACCGCCCGCAACGCGCGCAGAGGCGACCCCTCCTGCTATCATCCCTTCAGACGACGCTGCTATCAGATTGCTCAAACGGCCTCGTTCACCTTCACCGTCATCGCCGCGCTCTCTCGTCGCGCAGTCGCAGGGACTCTTGGGTCTTGGATCCCCGGCCAAGTCTGCCCGTTTGGCACTCGCGTCGAGTATTTCTCCGACGCCTTTGACCGCGGCAGCTGCCCTCGAGGACGAGCGCCGGCGACGCGAAGTTGACGATCACGACGACGGGATACGGGCCCCAGCACCCACGAGCGACAATCCTAGCCACCGAGTTCTAACTTCTCTCATGTCTGGAGCTGTTCAGGCTATAAGCCGCCCTGCTGACGCGCCTCAGCTAGCACCAACAGCTGCCATGGACCCGTCTCCAAAGGCCCCAAACCCCGTGTCGCTGGCGCAAACCGCGACAAGTCAGGTCGAAGAGCATGGCGCACCAAGTCCACAGAGCACCAACAGCCTCGTTGGCGTCCCCGTCACCGAGAGTCCGACTCCAATGGAAGTGGACGTACCTAAAATTGATCAGCAGCATCATCAACAGTCGTCACAGCAAGTAGTCGGGCAGGAAGAGAGACATCAGCCTGGATCCCTATCGTACCCTGGCTCTCTTCAGGCTACGGGTAATCTGACAGAAACCCCAACTCGAGGCATGAGCTTTCCGATGCCCACCACAGGCCAGACATCTCCCACATCATCTGGGTCAAAGAAGCATAAATGTCCCTACTGCAATACTGAATTTACACGCCATCACAACCTCAAGAGCCATTTGTTGACGCATAGCCAAGAGAAACCGTACGTATGTACGGAATGCCAGATGCGTTTCCGCCGTCTGCATGACCTCAAGCGTCACGGTAAACTGCACACTGGTGAGAAGCCTCACGTTTGTCCTAAGTGTGACCGAAAGTTCGCTCGTGGCGATGCGCTTGCTCGTCACTCTAAGGGTGCTGGTGGCTGTGCTGGGCGACGATCCAGCATGGGTAGTTTCGTTGATGACAATGATATTGAGACCAGTCTTGGCGAAGCTGAGGAATCGGCCATGTCTGGACTTGCATACGATAATTCCGAGGAAGATGAACTAAGACGTCAAAGTTTACCAAGCATCACCGCCCAGCATGTTGCAGGAGCACAAGTTGATGGCTACGGCACCCATGCTCGGACATATCCACCACCTGGTGCTCGACCTGGGACTGGGGGACTTTACCCCCCCAATGTTAACCAAAACCAGGCAAATTCCAACTCTTCTCAGCCTGTCGCCAACAACATTGCGGGGCACAATTCTACCGCGGGAATATCATCCGTTGCGGCCGCCAATGCGAACATGTATTCCCAGACTGGTATTACAGAGTCTCCAAAACCATTGAGTCCCGGAGTGCAAGGACATGACTCGAATAACTTGGCGCGCCAGCGCTCTCCTAGCTTGACACAGCAACTGCAGCAGGCGCAGTTTGGACGTCGAGCATCGGATTTACAGTCGCCGCACAACTCGCAGTCCCGACCCAAGCTTCCCGGTTTGTCACATCCTGAGTTCGCGACGCCCGGGTCAACCGGCTTCTCTCACACCCGAAGCGGGAGTGGCGCGCAGTCTATCAACGACAGCGGAAACATGTTTGCTCAGAGTGATCCGAGTGTGTGGGCCTATGTTCAGGCGCTAGAGGAGAAAGTCAAGGCGCTCACAGATAAGGTCTCGACTCTGGACCATGTCGTTGCAGACTTGAAACAACAAATGGAAACACGCGATGCCGCCGCGGCGGCTGTCGCCAAAGTATAACACAGCGCTGCATTACACTCATTCCTGAGTGCTTCCGTATTGCGTCACTATATACCAAAGTACACTGAGACGACCTTCGTTTTTTAACTTGAGAAGTATTTGGCATGGTGCTCAGGGAGGCGTTTATGGGACTTGGGAACATGCTTTTTTTGTTTTTCCTTTTCTGTTTCTGTGGAAGGTAGGGACCTCCACGCTAAAAGAACGGGGCACGGTCTAGTCATGATTATCCCATCATTATTTCATGTATCATATATTGTTGTTTTGTCCAGATAGTGTGCCTCATGGCAGCAAGGATCCATGCGCTAGTACAGGTGTCAAAGAGTTGTATTGTGCAGAGTGGAAGCTTTGTATATAGAGAGTCTATCTCGTCGAGGGCCACGAGCTGTTACTAGAGTGAACCTGGCAAGTGATGAAGTTCTGTCATTGTTTGCGGTATGTAGAGGATGTGTTGCTTGCTGTTGGTGGCTTGCCGAGGCTCATACGGAATTTGATGATTCCTGGCGGGTAGCAGGGCGCTGACTGGGGAATAATTTAATTGGGGACTCTGAGACACAGCACAGTTGACACCAGATATTTCCTACACTCGTAGGAATATGGATTAAAACCTTTAATAATTTACGACTATACTCACAAAGCACTAGTGATAATTGTAAAAGTAAGGCTCAAGCCAAGCATACATTGAATCATGCTAAAAAGAAATAGGCAGATACCTTATCCCCAGGGCGCAAGAAGACTTCTGATATTGAATTAAGCTGCTAAAAATATTTAGTCTAAA